>JAWZYV010007554.1:0-262898 GCA_038373885.1 Cheiracanthium punctorium | reverse complement strand
ACAGCACTTCTAAAAACCTTCTCATTTGCCCACTAATTATTTTATCTTTGAGAAATTTTCTACCCTTGTTGAATAAAGTATAAGGATTTTAGAAATAAAAGTCTAAATATCAGGTTGTAACGAAAGTTTTCCGCCAGATTTGCTTGAGTCAGCTCACGCGGTACCCAGCTATTGACCTTATATGTCAAGTTTATGCGATGCTTAGCGCGACTAATGGACATGGCACTAAAGTCTAACTCTTTTAGCTAGCTCTCGTGGATGAATATTTTATCTTCTTCCACAAATTCTCGTAGGCGGGCCTCATCAGCATCAGTAGTCTGGTCAGAGCGCTCTGCTTCTTTAATATCCTAGTCCTCGTTTTTGAACTTTCGGTACCAAATCTTCACAATGTCATATGATACAACAGTAGTACCTTAAGCTGTACACATGATTCAGTGTCATTCTGTAGCTGACTTTTTGCGACAGAACTGAGAGTAAATGATGGATCAATCTGGTAGCGTGGTAGTTCCATTTCAGACACCTTATACTTAATCATAACGATTTTGTTTTACGGATTTCACAACACAGTGCTCTAAAACAAGTCTTTTCTTTCAAATAACAAAAATCGTTTTACAAAATATTGGCAAAGACACCAACGCGAACTGTTTGTGCAGGCAATACTTGGAGTGGCGGAAAACTTTCGTTACAACCTAATAAATCTTTTTTTAGTATTTTCAAAAATGTTACAAATTGATTTTTGAGAAATTTTAGTGAGTTCACTTAAAAGTGATAACTCACTAAAAGAAAAAGCTATAATCAAATAACATTTTGTTTAGAAAGAAGCTTATATATGTGCATTATCTTATGCTGAAATAAAATTAATGGTTCCGTCATTCCTTCGGATTAAAAAATTAGCATTTTTATAATTTTTGCTGTGAAATTCTATATCCATACAAGTCAAATCAACAACAAAATAAATAAATAATAAAATTCGTTGTTGGCAACAATGTCTTTGGATTTATAGTTTCATTAGTGATAAAAATAATCTTGACTTGAAATAGAACTTAAAAATTTTTCAAGAAATTAAATGCTTCTACAATAAATTAAATTATTATTCCGATATTTCTTTTAAAATGATGCAAAATGGGGAGCCATTCGGGTAGCAAATCTGACAACCATGGTTTAGACCGCAACGGAAGTTTTTTTTTTTTTTTTTTTTTACTTGGCATTTTTTATTGTAAAATGGACTACAAAATCTAAAAAAAATGTTAGTTATTCAAACAACACTCCAGGCAAAAACATTTAGAACTCACTAAACCCAGTTTCAAATCTTAGCGGCCTTTCCCTTCTCATGCTTCAGCAAATGAAATTACGAGCACTTTCATCAATCAAGTGTTGAGTCAAGCGCCTCCTAGTAAGGCGTTACCAGAAATTGGTAGCTACCTTCCACTAAAATACAGCATTTTAATGAGAAAAAAGGCTGTGAAATTCAGCGCCATCTATTGAGAAAAGGCATTTTTTTTTAACGACTCGTTCACCGTTAACGGTCGTTTCGTTGATTACGTGGTGTAAGCTGTGTGTAGTCCGATGGATATATTAAAAAAAAATATGCTTGATAGAAGGAGGTAAATATTGCTTTTTTTAAAAAGAAATATAGTTCTCAGATTATTAAGCAATAGGTTGTTTGTGTGTATTTTTCTGCGTTCAATTTTCCTTGAATATGTATCTCTATTGTGTAATCAATTTCTGAATGTGATTTACTGGCCGTAAACTTGTTTATTGCATTGCAACCTGATTTTCTCTTTGTTATTATTTTATTTTTAAATGTAAAATTGATTAAAAATGTAAAGATGTGTTAATATTTTCGTGAAATTTGATATTTGTATAATTCACATAGGGACAGCTACAAAACATATGCTGACATTTCCTACTCAAAATGAAGCTTAATAATAATACTGGTACATTCAAAAGACGAACTATAAATTTATATTTAATATGTGTAAAAGTCGATTAACATTTTCATTTAGCGATTGGAATTTATTGTAATTGGATCATCAATTTAAACAATATCTGTATATTCTCTTTCATTTGTTGTATAATTTGTTGCATTAATTAAATTGTTTATTCTTTATCATTTAGAAGTATGATTCTAATCAATGATTTTTTTCACTAATCTTTTAAGATTTTTGTTGTATCCATGAGTATTTTTTCCTAATCATGTAGTAATTAATATTGTTGGAAATAGTTTGCATTTACACACAGTAAATTGCTGTTAAAATCTAATTAAAATCTTTCAAAATAGATAATTTAATTCTGTGATTTTTTCTTGCCTTCTCCCTTCCCTTCTGAAAAAATAAGAAAATGGGTTTGATGTAATTTTGAATTTTTCTGTAAGTAGCTTATTTGATTAATTCCTTTTATTTGTTACATACTAAAGAACAATTTTTCATACAGATTTTAAATTGCTTTCAAAAGATTTACATACCTAAAAAAGCAAATTCGCCAAAACAAAACCCAAGTCAGTCGAACTTGCTCCCCCTCCTCTCAGATCAAACTTTATTATAGACAGCCAGTTTCTTTGACTCACAAAACATACTTTTTTAATAGATATTACATCTTACCTGTTTCTAGTCTTCTGAATTATTTGAATATGAAATATATATCTATATATAGTACAAAAATTACAAGCCCAATCATGTTTTTGCTTAATATACCTTGTGGTCTAAAATTTTTCAGTTATCATTTATTCATTGTATTATTTGTTTCCTTAAGGTTGTGAATTCATACATTTATTGCTTTTGGAAAGTAAAGTTTCACCACGCAACATGTAGCTGAAAGAAAAGCCAGCTGGACTGTGTTCAGAGTCTGGGTGATTTTCCTTTCCTGTCTCTGAATACGGTCTTGCTAGCACATAAAAAGATGAAGGAAGGAAGATATTTAAACCTGGAAAATAGAATGCTGACAACATCATTGTTTTGCAATGAGATTCCTGATACGGCATCTGCTTCAGAAGTAGGTCTTTAAAAAGTAAACTTTAAGCTACTAAATCTATATTGTTACATTGACCTTCATGTTTCTCAGCTTATGAAACACATTTACTTATTTATTACAAAAATACTTTTATCATCCAAATTTAATCTGTTATTTTTTTTTCTGAAATAAGCTGTTCATTAAAAAAAAAAAAAAAATCCTATTTTGGAATGGATATTAACAAAGTACTAAATAGATATGTAAAATGAATAATTCAATTAGTTTTGTAAATAATTAATCCTTTGAGCATTTTGAAAAAGGGAAAAATATGGTTGCGTATGAAAGAAGGAGGTTGTTAAGTGGCTAAACCCACTGAACCCAAGAATAACCTGTTTCTTCACATCATTGGAAAGATACAACAGTAAGTATCATAATCTGTGTTGTATTTAGACCATGGCTAGTGGGGCGTAAATAACTGTCCGTGACGTGACCAAAAATACCATGTAAGTATTGTCTAACATCCTTATCATGCATTCAGCAGTGTTTTTTAGCATGCTTCTAAATATTTTGTTTCTCAGGGAAACAACCAGCTGATTCAGCAATTACAAAATCAATTTCTGTGTAAACAAAGTAATCACAACTTAAGAGATGATTCTTGTATAGGAGGAGCAATATAAGGGATTGTTGTAAGATTCTAATAGGTGCATATTGGTCATTCAGAGATTGCAAATAATATGATCCCTAAACACAAATTTAAAAAAATAATAATAATAACAATAAAATGTCAGAATTTCTAGACGATCAATTTATCACTTAATCAAAGTAATGAAGGCAAGTAGAATTTTCTTTAGTAAGAGGTCCACCGCATTTAAGCTATAATACCAGCAACCTTTAAAAAGAGCCTTAGACTATATTTAACAAAAAACCTTTTTTACTTATCAATAAAGTGTTCACGATTTTTTCTATATTTGTCCATCATGCTGTATTTGCTATAAAAATGCATCAACTGCTACAAAATTTTTCATGTAATTCATTAATATGAACTCTAAAAATGATCTGCTTGACATTAATAGTTTTTTTACACATCTGCTAATTCCACTTTAAACTATTAGCAGTCATTGCTTAAAATGCCTTATAATGATACTCATCTATTAAAAAAAAAAATGGGGGAATTCATAAAAGAATGCTTTAAAAAAAAAAGTGTCTGTAGCATTTATATAGCTCTTTTGGCCAAAATAATATGCATATACTTTAATATCTTATTTGCTTAAACCTGTTTACCTTTTTTCAGTTCTTATGAATCTTCTTTTATCAGGAAGAAACAATGAACATAGAAAAGGAATCAAGTGCAAAATAAAAATTTGTCATGGATAACTGTACCTATACTTGGTTATATGTATGATGGATGAATACACAGTTTTGTCTACTGAAAGTTCTACTTCACAGATATGCCTCTACTAAAAAGACACAACCTTGCAAAAGCACAATGCTAAGCTCTTGAAAAGCATTCAGAGACCCTCTTGAGACTGCAGTTTGGCAATCTCATGTCTGTGTCACCACTCCATTCCTAGAAAGTCATCCAGAAGTTGATGTCTGATGAGTGTCATTGAAGGATCACCGTGTGTGATGGACAGTGTTTTTCTCATTCTTTATAAGTGCTACGTATTATAAATTTTATGTGCCACATGCCATAGTCATAGATTTTGACTTGGTCTTGAGAGAATCAAACTGGGCACCACAAATAGTTGCTGCTGTGAGCTGAAAGATATGTGTTCAATTTTTATAGATCATCAATAAAATTAGTGAGTGGTGGGAGTTGGAATCAAACCTGAGCTATAAAAAGTAGTGTAAGGCATTAAACCAGTAGTACCAGTTCTCTAGCCTTCAAATGCCGATATTCAGTTTTGTCAAGATGGTGATTAGCATGTCTGCCCCAACCTTAACCTTTTAGTACACAGTTTGCAGTGCATTTAATATGCAAAGCTGCATATCCATACACCCTTTCAAAAAATATGCGATTGCAAGTCAATTTTATTATAAAGGGTTGTTCTTTATAAAATGTGGATTATGTAGTATATAATAATTTCTAACATTTATTATCAGCATGCTTTTTTTTTCAAAAAATCAATCAGTTGCTCATAAAATTAACATAGGAAATTTCTCTCACAATCAAATACCTTTTGGGGTGCATGAACTATAAATATTGATCTTTCTAGAAAAATATGTGTAGTAAAGAGTTAAAGATTACAAGTTCTGAAGTTTCATACTTCAGTTCACCCAAATCAAAGGACCTGTGTTCGAATTCATACTTTATTAAAGAACACCTCTTACATGAAACAAATATGAGCATTAATTCTCTAGTATATATCTTGAGAACATGTGATCACAAACTCAAGAAAATGGCATGTGTACTTTTTATCCATTTGGATAAAGCCTGTAGTCACAACTCTTGAGTTCTTGGTTTGATACCAACTTCCTCCATGTGCTCCCTAGTTATTGATAACCTGAATAAACTCGTATCTTTCATTTCTCTATAAAGAAGTCTAATGGCAAAAACAGCACAATTCTGTCCTTAGACACTAGTGATCCTGTGACAGGTGGCACATAAAGTCTGCAATAAAAGGTCTGGGTCCATAACCTATGATAGCCGGTCCACTCTACTTGTGGTATATGCAACCTTAATGGGCCAGCGTTATGTTAATGACATTCTTGGACCCCACGTGGGACCTATCCTAAATAGTCTCCCAGGGGCAATTTTCCAGCAACATAAAGCTTATCCTCATACAGCTAGAGCTGCTCAAGACTTACTATGCCATGTTCAGACTCTTCCATGGCCGGCCCGCTCCCCCTGACTTGTCCCCTGTACAGCACACATGTGATCAGCTGAAACGCCAAATGATACACTGTCACTCGGTATATTATTTGAAGGTGGCTGCTCAAGATTTGTGGGCCCATCTGCCTCAGCACAATATCAGATGTCTAATCAACTCAATGCCAGACCGTGTTATGGCATATATTGCAGCAAGAAGCGGTCCAACGCACTATTGAAATTGCCCTGTATTTGTGTAATTGCACACTCTGTATTTGTTTAATTGTCTTGATTTTGGGATCAAGTGAATCTCTCATCTATATGTCTATTAAATTAATTTCTTTCCATCTGATGCTTTCTTCTCGGGGAACTATTTCAATATTACTGTGCTTTAATTGTGTGGAGCAATGAACGGTGGACTTATGAGGCTGAGCAACACAGTATTTTGTCGATTCTAGCAATGAGGCTAAAGGACCATGCCTAATATTCAAAATGTATTTATCTGACAGAAATGTCATCATGTACTGATAGTGAAGTCCACGCGTTGTATGTGGACTTTGAAAAAGCGAGAGATGAATGGGATTGGGGCTGGAGCCATCTGTCATTGAAGGCAAGAAAGAGAAATGCGTGTTCAGTTGTCTGGGTCATCAATGAAGGGAAGCGCGTGGCGTGGACTGATTTTGATGGCAGCCATTCTGACATCTGCATAAAATAATACACAATCATCTGTCCTTTAAGTGACATCACATTGTTGCAAAATACTTATCTGTCTGATTCATAAATTTGAAAGTCTATTGTGTAAGGAATGTTCCAGTAATCAGTCTAGTTAACAGGACAAAACACGAACTTTATTGGTTGTAGAAATTTGATAAAAAATATCTATTGCCAATTCACGGAAATTATCAAACAATAACATGATTTTAAACAATCAGCTAATCTTCAGAGCATAAATTACAGAAATACAATGGGCTTTCCTGATTTTTCTGAATGGGGTTTTCTCCCCTTTCTTTTAATGATTTTATGATGACTGTCTCCTCTATCTTGTATATTTCATCGTGATGGGGCTTTCAAGATTAAGTTTGAAAGGAAGCTTGTGACGAGGACTGGTTTTTATCCCGCGAATTCCACGTGGTAAGGCGTTATCCGACCGGACAAACGGAATTCATTTTTCCGGCCAAGATGTAGCGCGTGCGTTTGCGATCTCGTGTCGTCGCACTACTCCGCCCCGCGAGAGTCAGTCAGAGGTTAATGAACGATGTTCCTAGCGTTATAGACATAGCCACGCGTTGTATGTGGACTTTGAAAAAGCGAGAGATGAATGGGATTGGTGCTGGAACCATCTGTCATTGAAGGCAAGAAAGAGAAATGCGTGTTCAGTTGTCTGGGTCATCAATGAAGGGAAGTGCGTGGCGTGGACTGATTTTGATCCCGCGAGATAGATTAAGGCGTTGTCCGACCGGGCAAAGGTAAAAAATTGCCGAGATGTAGCGTGCGCGTATGCGATCTCGTGCCGCCTCAAATTTATTCTGAATTTGTAATTTTTCAGTTTTTTTTTCGCAAACATAACCTAAACAGCAGTGCCGTGCGAAAAAAGGCCCTATAACTGCCTTTATAAGATTATTGTTTTTCCCTTTAACAATCATTCGAGTGTAGTAAATGATTATCGTTTTGTGAAATGATGGAATATTTCAAGTAAAATAGAATATAAGGAAGACGCCCAGGCAGGCCCAGATAATAGCACGAGCACTTGGGGGTCCGTGCCCTAGAAACACAAGCAAAAATAGGAACCTAAGTTAAGACCTATATATAAAGCCACAAAATTTTAAAAATGCCTGTCCACAAAATTGTTACAGTCATGCCCTGGCGACGCCACGAGCAGTTTTCGCCATATAAAACAATGAAGCCGGAGGCAGGAATTGAACTTCTACCAACATATCCTATTTGCAGGAACAACTGTCTTCCAACAAGGCGTGGCTTTACCCAACGATATCAATTTCTAACAAAAGCGTTGCACACTAGATGACTTCAAAACCTCTCGCTCGTGGCGTCCCAATAAGGCCGTTTCTACCTTTGGAATACTGATGTGTTATCTTCCAAGTAAAGTTTCAGTTTAAACCGAGATATTTGATTTCCCTCTCTCACAGATTCTGAGCTATGACGACTTTAGCTTATTATAGTCAGGTATGCTGCTACAGAGCAAACAGCAGGATTGAGCAGATCCCGAAAATTTTCGATTGGATTAAAGAACAATTTGCATTGAAGGGTGGACATGGTCCAACAGGATAGTTATATATCTATCTTCATGCCTAGTCCCATCCACAACGATGAGTAGTAGTTCATCTGTCCAGTTGGGTAACAGCTGCAACTGATGTCCTTCTTTTGGTACCATCTCCTTCCATACTTTTCTTTTAGTTCTGCATCTGGTGTTGTCATATATTTGCCACAAATCATATATCTTTTTTATGATATGAAGATGTTCTAAATTGTGCGAAACAGGGAATCATCGCACTCTGGAGTACCACTGAAGCAGAAGTTAACAGCTCAATTAGGGGCAACCGTCCATGCAACGAGACTGGAGAACGACGCTAACATTTCATAATGTATCAGCTCTAGAGATCAACTGGTTCAAGTAATAAAGGGAAAAAATCTACGAGAGCCTTTTAAATTTGTTCATTTACATGATTTTTAGTTATAGGAATCACTGTTGAGCATAACAAGAGAAAACTTGATGTCTCCAGAAGGTAGACATAGTAGTGACAAGCGCATATGTAGAATGATAGATACTTAAATGATATTTTTTTCCATTTGTTTTAGAAAAAATCTATTTTTAAAAATATGCTAGTATCTGCACAGTCCAGTCACATTAATGTGACCACTTTATCAAAAGCCAGAATATCCCGATTACTCAGAGCGGATCGCTGAGAGACGCGCAGGGAGAGAGTCACTTAGTTATTGAAGGTGTTCACTGGAATATTCTAGGGTCCATGAGGACTCCAGTGCAGTGACCATCTGCGATAGGTTACGCGATTGGGGGTCCATGGCGCGAACTAACCCGATCGAGGGATCCTACAGTTTATCGATTTTATTTAAATCCGGAGAGTTGCCTTCTACAATGATGAGTGCGCCCAGAGAATGCGATGAAAACATTCCCCAGACCATAATGCTCCCTCCTCAGCAAACGTTCGCTGAACCGTCGTTCCGGAGACTTATGGTAGCCGTTTGGGTCATCTGGGTGGTCAGTTACTCAATGGTTGCACATCTGTACGTCATCCTGATCGTCAAGACAACACGTCTGTTCCTGATGTGTTCCCACACAGGGCAATTCCCCCCCTCCTCCCCTCGGCCTAGATCCCTCGCTCAGATAATTGGCAATAACACCACAATTACATCCCTCGGACCAACACCACACTAAAGATAAGGCCTTTGGACTGCATTCAGACGTCACAGAGGTTCAGCCGAACCTCTGTGACGTCCTCTCCCTAGTAGCAATGGCTGCTTGTTTTCTGCTCGGCCGTTCATCGACTCATCGAATTCAGTCATCGGCAAGTGCACTTTTGTTTTTCTGCAATAGATAAATTTTTATTCATGGAGAGAAGTGATCTAGACGAGCAGTTTCGCCGATGGGAAACCGACAAGCAATATCTTATCCGAAACTGTAACTCTGCAGTCATCGGGCCATGCAGGTCTCCCAGTGTTTTACCTCTTTATTATTACACTAAATTATGTGAAAATTTCACAATACAACAACATTTTTAGCTACACAAGCTATTTTACCTCAAAGGGGGGCAATTCCCCCCCTTTAGGAACGTTGCAAGAAAAAAATGTGGGGTGGGGGTCAAAAATGGTAAAAGGACAGAAATTCACAAAAAACCTTGATTATTATGATCGAGAATCGAAATTTAGGGGGGGGCGGCCTCCTTAAATTCCTATAAATATTTGCGTAATTTAGATGTGCCTTTGCATAATCTAAGGGAAATTTTGAATAATTCTTGAATTAATCGCATAATTTACTTCAAATTTCTTATATTGGGGTTGGGACGGGCAGGGGGGGTGGTATCCCCCCTTGCCCCCTCCCACAAAATTTAAATTTGAAAAGAAATACTTACAAAAAAAATGTAAGTGATTATTATATAAAATAGTTTGTAATATTTAAATAATTAAAAAAATGTGTTTAAAAAAAAGAAAAGAAAATCTATTTGAGCGTCAGCTGCATTATAAGAATAACGGAAACTTCATTCAAATGAGCTACTCTTTTGACACCTCCTTAACGTAAACAGCAAGAAGAGGAATCAGTTAATTTTTAAAAGTTATCCAAGAATTTTGAAAGTTAAAATCGCACTAAAATTCCTATAGAGTATTTTCACGTGACGTCACTGAAATTTTTTTTAGGTCAACTCGGATATTTAGGGAAACAAAGCGAAGTTTTCTGCCAGTGACCTTCAATTTCAATTAATGGACTTTGAAATTTTGACAAAGTGCTGTTCAGCCATTATTAATAATAGTCAAATTATTCAATTGGTAAGAAATTTAACTTTTTACCAGTGTCTGTAAGTAGCAACAACTTTCAAAATTAATAATTAAAAAACAATATTGCAAGAGCTCTTTCACCTACGTCATTATCACTACGTCACACCTTAGCAACCAACTTTTTTTGGTCAAACATTTGTTCATTTGTGTATAGGTTAATAATGCTTCAACTGAATAAGAAGTTTATTTGAAAAGTTCATGGAATTTATAATTTTCAAACATGGGCACGTCCTCAATGTTTGTTTCAGAATTGGGCACACCAAACAGATTTGTCCAAAAAATTTTTTAACGGTCAATGGTAACCAAACGTCCTCAATTTCAAACTTTTTTTTAAAATTTGTCCTCCAAATGTAACACAATTGGAGAAAAAGTTTTAGTTAAAAGATATTTCTTCAAATTAAAAAAAAAAAAAATCATGTTTCCCCCCATATGTCCCCAATTTTTGTTTCATAATTGGAGACACTACACATATTTGAGATAAGGTGACCAAACGTCCCCATTTTCAGGACGTTTTTCAAATTGTCCCCAGAATGTAAAAATGGAACTGGGGACAATTTTTAATTATTGCATTGTTTTTCAATTAAATTACTGTTAATTATTGCAATAATTATAAATGTCCCCAGTTTTGTAGTCAGAATCGGGGACATGTCCGCGATTCTGACTACAAAAATCTGGTCACCTTAACGTAGAATCGGAGACATCTTCCCAATTTTGAAACAAAACTGGGGACATGTATTACAACGAAATAATTATACGTACTACAATGAAATAATTATCAGTAATTTAATTAAAAAACAACGCAATAATTAAAAATTGTCCCCAATTCCTGTTTCACATTTTGGAGGCAATTTGATAAACGTCCTGAAATTAGGGACTGTCGCCGGAAAATGGGGACGTTTGGTTACCTTATATTAAGGTGACCATACATCCCCAATTTCTGTGTTACTTTGTGTATGGTGACCAAACATCCCCATTTTCCGACAGTCTGCGATTTCAGGACGTTTTTTAAATTGTCCCCAAAATGTAAAACAGGAATTGGGGGCAATTTTTAAGTGCAGCAGTGGTATTAACCCTTTAATGTGCATGTCCTCTCTAGCATTTTCATTCATGATAAATACATTTGATTTCGATATAATACTTGAGGAGGACGGACATACACTGACAAGCCAAAACATTATGACCACCCCCAATTTATCAATGAACTCGTCTGGATCACATGGAGAGCACGTAATTAAGTGGGAATAGTATTTATCTGTTGCTGGCGAAGGTAAAAAATCATTCTTGCACTAATCTTTGTGAGTGATGGGAAAGGCTGTTTATTGAAGCTAATTTGATAGAGGGCAGATTGTAATGGCCCGAAGACTCTTGATTTTTTCTTTCATGCTAATAATTGAGTCAGGGCACGTTGTCTTCCAGGAGAACAGCTGCTCCCCTCTTGTACAGCAGGCTATACACAGATTGCAGGCTGGTGGTATTATGCTTTGGGGGATGTTCCCTTGGGCAGAACTGGGACCCATAGTTGTGGTAGAACAGACCAGGAATGTGGTGGACTATCTGAACATTATCGCGGATCAGTTGCACCCTTATTTGGCATGTCTTCCCAACAGGAAATGAAACCTTGTGCCATGTTACAAGGCTGGAATTGTGTTGGAGTGGTTCGATGAGCATAACGATGAATTCCAATTAATGTCCTGACCACCTACTCACCAGAGCTCAAACACCACCATGTTCCAATATCTCGACTTTGGGTAACCACTACTTAAATATTTAGTACAACCTGTTTCTAATAACTTGGTTGTTCTTCCAGTACCCAGTAACAGGGGCGTAGCCAGGGGGGGGATATCGGGATATATCCCCCCCCCAAAATTTTTAGATTAGTGATGAAATTTCGCCTGTTTATACACATATAAGTTCATATCCCCCCCCTTGAAAAATTTTCCTGGCTACGCACCTGCCCAGTAGGAGATCATAATGTTTTGGCTCTTCAGTGTAGTTACACAAGAACCCTTTCCTATTTTGCACAGATAATTTCCCATAAAAATTCTCGATTATTTGTAAAATGGATGTCAAAATTATTTTTATCAGTACCAGTATCTGCTGAGAACTGGAGAATATGAAAGATATAGGAGGGGGGAGTCAGAAAATGAGTTTCCCTGTCGACTTCGGTCAGAGTTGTGCATGAAAGTAAAAAAATAGAATGAGACATGAAAGATAAGATATAACTTTATTTTTCCACATAAGTACCAAGTACGTTGAGACATTTGTTATACCGCTTGATATGCTTCAATAAGCCCTCCAGGTAAAATTCAGGTCTTTGCACACGAAAGAAGCATTAAACGGTTTCAGCATTGCTTCCAAAGTGCCTTCTGCCAAGATTCTTCTTCAAAGCCGGAAACAGATGAAAGTCACTTCGTGCGAGATCAGGACTGTATGGCGGATGATGTAGCTGCTCCCAACCAAGAATTGCAATACAGTTTTGCATTGCTGTCACCGAATGTGGTCTCGCATTGTCATGCAACATCAGAACGCCAGATCTGAGAAGGCCAGGCCACTTTTTCTGTATTGACTCTTTCTGTCGTATCCCTTCTCCTGACAACCAACTCACCCCGTCTGCAGGCGAGTAACTCAAGATGAGATCAGGTTTTTACTCAAAGAAAATTTATTTAAAACTCAAATAACAACTCCGGATTAAATGATTAAATAACTATATACATATTTACAGATCAGATGTACTCGTTCTAACAGCAGAACATTCATTACTCGGAGTCCACCCAGGAGCTCCTACAAAAACGTCTACCCCCAACGGTAGCTGAAGTCCGTCTCTCTTGCTTCTTCTCTCTTCCGTTCACTTCGTTCTCGGTCGCTGGAGTGTTGGATGTATGACACCCCCCCGATAAGATTGCGCTACGCAAGGCGAAGCGAAATCTGACAAAAATGATCACATTATCAATATTAATATAATTCAAACATTTCAACACACAATATACTAAATTTCCAAAACAGATGTACAGACGCCTTGTTACACAATACTGGGTATTTAAAATATATCAATGCACACAAATAACATGAAATAACAACATAAAAGAACAACAGATGCAAAGAAGCCTTGTTACAAATATATTTTATAGGTTTTACCAAACACTGATAACCTTTAATTAGTTATCAACCGTGATAAACCGTCAGCATTTTTCAAATGAGCACCTGGGCAGTGTGAAATATGGATATTATACCTCTGCAGAGACAGTGCCCATCGTTGTAATTTAGCTGACTGTGGTGCGTATTTTTGCAAGAATGTTAGCGGATTATGGTCAGTTATTATTTCAATGTCCGAACCGAACACATAAGTCTCGAACTTTTTTAGTGACCACACCACCGCATATGCTTCACGTTCGATGGTAGCCCAATTTCGCTGCACGTCGTTTAACTTTTGGCTTGCGAAACTGATTGGACGTAAACAACCGTTATCGTCTCTTTGCGATAAGCAAGCACCGACACCATAGGCACTAGCGTCACACTGGATAGTGTAAGGTTTCTTGGGATCTGGTGTATAGAGAGTAGGCGCTTCACACAGTTGTTTTTTTAATTCCTGGAATGCTAGCTCTTCGTTGTTAGACCAAGGAATTAGTTCAGGAACTTTCTTTCTGGTAAGATCCGTCAAAGGTTTAGCTATTTCTGCGTAATTTTTATGTAATCACGGTAGTAATTGAACAAACCAAGCGCACTTTTTAAAGCTGTTTTAGTTTTAGGCGTGTTAATAGTTTCGATAGCTCGTAGTTTTTCAGGATCTGGTTGATGTCTTCCTGCACCAATAAGATGACCTAGGTATTTTATTTGTGTTTTCGCGAAGACACATTTCTTTACGTTTACGGTGAATTTCAGCTTGCTCAATTTAGTCAGCACCGCATCTAAATGTATGAGATGCGTGTTCCAGTCGCAGGAAAATATAGCAATATCATCAAGATACGCTTTACAAAATTCACTGAACTCACTTAAAGCACTATTCATTATTTTCTGGAACGAATCTGCTGCATTGCGCAGACCAAAGGGCATTACTTTGAATCTGTACTGCGCACGATGAGT
The DNA here is from genome assembly GCA_038373885.1 of Cheiracanthium punctorium. Taxonomy (NCBI): domain Eukaryota; kingdom Metazoa; phylum Arthropoda; class Arachnida; order Araneae; family Cheiracanthiidae; genus Cheiracanthium; species Cheiracanthium punctorium. Next base: position 248,533 of record JAWZYV010007554.1, on the reverse strand, counting down.
CTTAAACGAAGTAAAATCGCGACTCTGTTCTTCAAGTGGGATTTCCCAATATCTTTTTAATACGTCAAGGCAAGTGATAATATTGGCATGTCCAATTTGGTTGATTAGGTCTGTAATATTCTCCATGGGGTAATCAAATGGTTTAGTCACTGCGTTTAATGCGCGAAAATCTACGCATAAACGTATGTTACCGTCTTTTTTTGATACACATACTATGGGATAAGCAATTTCTGCTTCACTGGGTTCTATAAGACCTAAGTTTTCTAATTCTGCGATTTGTTTGTCTACTTCAGGCTTTAAAGATTCTGGGATTTTATAAATGTAAGGTTTTTTCCTTTCTGCACCCGGAATTAAACGAATCTTATGTTCACTAACGTTAGCGACTTGTACTTTGCCGGAAAACAATGATGCATGTTTGTGCAGAAGTTCAAGTAACTCAGCTTGTTTGCTTGCTTCTAAATGATCGATATCTACCTCAATGTCGCTCTTACTCGCAGTGGTTACCCTGATCGGCGTTGGGTGAATTTCCCCAAATTCAACATCATCTTCGAAAATAACTCCAACAGTCTGTGTTCTAGCCTGAAATCGTCGGATTTTGTTAACATGTACATGTCGCACCTCACCACCTGGCAATTTAACTTTATAAGAATGTGGATTTACTCTGTCCATTATTTCTCCGGGACCCGTCCATCTCGCGTACAACTTATTAGTTGAGTCTGGAATAAGTAAATAAACTAAATCGCCATTTTTAAACTCTCTCATTCTCTTACCGCGATTAAAATAATGTGCGTAAGAGTTTTGCTTCTCTTGAGCGGTCAAAGATGCAAGATCGGCTGCTTTTTCTAAATTTATTTTTAATTCTTGCAAATAATCTACTGCTGAATTGCTTAAATTTAAGGGTAGTGGTATTTCACCAGACCAAGACGATTTTAGAACAGCTAGAGGACCTCTCGCCTCGCGACCATACATGAGTTTAAACGGAGATACTCCTGTAGTACAGTTAGGTACTTCCCGATATGCAAAAAGTAAATAGGGAATGTGTTTATCCCAGTTCTTAGGATCCGAACGAATTACATGGTGTAACATTTGTTTAAAAACGCGATTCCATTTTTCAACCAAACCGTTCGACGCTGGATATGAAGGGGTTGAAAATCTAGGACTTGCCCCTAACCTATCTTCAAATTCTCGAGTTAATTGCGACGTAAAGTTAGTACCCTGATCGCTACAAATTATTTCTGGAATTCCTGTACGCATGAATATTTCCAAAAGAGCATCGCATGTTGCTTTAGCTGAAAGGCTTTTAAGTGCTATCACTTCGGGCCATTTCGAATTTTGATCAATTAAGCATAGACAATATTTATGTTTTCTTCCAGATGGCGGTACAATCTCGCCGATCAAGTCTACATTTACAGTATGAAAGGGATATGGGGCTCTAACGACTGGTGTAATAGGGATTTTGTCCGATTTGCGCTCCGGACTTTTTAGTTGGCATTTTTCGCACGTCCTACAATAATTTTCTACATCTTTTGAGATGTTTGGCCAATAAAAAGATAATTTAATTCTTTCTTTAGTTTTCCTCATTCCGAGATGATTTGCATATAAGGAGTCGTGAGCTAATCGGAGAACTTTACTTCTATAGCTTTCAGGTAATACTAATTGATCTACCGTTTCTCCGGAAATTTTATCTTTATGAAATAGTAAGTCGTCCCGTACAAAGAAATTATTTTTTCCCAAACCAGCATCTCTAAATGAATTCTTTAAGGTCGGACATTCCTTTTGCATTTTACGAAATTTATTCGCTTCCGAAAATTCGTCCGATCTGTTTTCTGCAACAAAACAAACCCTATGTTCTGAGTTTGACCTACTTTCTGCTTGGTCCTCAAGAGCCACGAGTTCGCACCCTTTTCCCTCTTCCTGAGGCGCCCCTTTAGAAATAAACATTTCTCTTGACGTCTGTCCGTCGTTCTTTTCACTATCAAAGCGTGAAAAGTCACAAGTGGGGGTACAGGCAGGAGGAATGGAATCTGCTACTTCATCAGGCGTTCTCTCAATTAAATCCTGGTAAACATGTGGCGTTATCAGGCATGGAATATTAAGTTTATCAGTCAACGCGAATAAAACATGAGCACTGGAAAATATAAGGTCGTTTGGATTTTTATAGTATACTGGCAAAGTTGCTAATTTAGCACTGACTCTCTCTCTAAAAGCGGATTCTAAAACAATTTTCCCTTTCCCTTCAACTTTTACATCTGGAATTAAAGCAGCATTTAAAATAGAAATTTCTGCACCACTATCAACAATACAATCTATCTCCTTACCCGCAACATAAATAGAAATTTTTTGCAAGGGATATAAATTAATTTCATGTGGGTTTTCAGAACACTGCAAATGTTTCGAATTTATCTGAGATACCAGCGCATTATCGCTAGACTTAGTTACGGAAGTCTGAGAGTTACCCTTCGGAATTCTTTGTTCCTCATTACGCGCTTTATTTGGTTGGTCATATTTATTTCTTTTATTTGGACAGTTTTTCGCTAAATGTAAATTACTGGAACACACGAAACAAGAGCGTAATTTTGATATATTTTTATTGTCGCTAGTAAATTGGGGTTTTCTTAATGGCGGCGGGATGTACTTAAAAATTTCACCTATTGATTCGCGATAACCAGACCGTTTTTCAATTTTTACGTCTTCGAAAGATCTACCCTTAGCGATAAAATAAATATCGCATTCTTTTGCCAATTCATCGGGCTGTAGCCAATTTTCACCCTGGCGGACTGCAATGTGCGTTGAAACATCCTCATCTAACGTTTCAAATATTTTATCCGATATGATAAGATTAATCAGCGATTCAAAATCTGTTACTTTGCGAACCCTGCAATAATGTAGCCATCCTGATCGCAAACGAGATGCAAATTGTTGGTGTGTTTCCCCCTGGAATCTTTTAGCTTTTTTAAGATTTTCTGAGCAAACAAATGGAGAAGGTTCGTACTCTTTTACTATTAATGCCTTGATTTTTTCATAGTCACTTAAATCATCATCACTGATATATACTAATATATTCGCGGCTTTTTCCCCAATTAATTTAAGCAAAATTTCCGATTTGAATTCTTTCGGAACATTTTTATGTTTAAAAGCTCTTTCTACTGAATCAAAGAAAAGATTCCAGCTTTCGTTTTTCTTCGGCACTGGGATAGCCAGTGTTTGAACAGCATTCAAGAGTTTGTCTATAGATAAACTTTTTTCTGAACTACTCTGTGCCACTTTCGGAATTTCGCTTTCGATTTGCTGTTGCAAACGCAAACGGTTACATTCCTCTTCATTTTTACGCTGAGCTACTGTGGTAGCAAGGAATTCTGTGACAAAGTCTTTGTCTTTAGTATATTCTTTAGACTTTAACAAAAGGGCTTTCAAGTCAACTACTTTCAACGCTGGATCTGCCGCTTCTCCAATTTCACTTAAAACAGCGAGCAGATCGGCTTTCGTTACGTTTTTAAACATTTTCACAGTTCTGCATACAAAACAAAAAAAGAGAGTTTTAAATCATCTCACCTTGTGACTGAGCTATCGTTAAATTCCAGCTCTGGTTCTCGAAAGAGAGCGTGTTGTCGTATCCCTTCTCCTGACAACCAACTCACCCCGTCTGCAGGCGAGTAACTCAAGATGAGATCAGGTTTTTACTCAAAGAAAATTTATTTAAAACTCAAATAACAACTCCGGATTAAATGATTAAATAACTATATACATATTTACAGATCAGATGTACTCGTTCTAACAGCAGAACATTCATTACTCGGAGTCCACCCAGGAGCTCCTACAAAAACGTCTACCCCCAACGGTAGCTGAAGTCCGTCTCTCTTGCTTCTTCTCTCTTCCGTTCACTTCGTTCTCAGTCGCTGGAGTGTTGGATGTATGACACTTTCTATTTCTAAAGGATGTCACAGTACCGTGTAGCATTGATGGTTTCAACCTCCAAGAAGTCCAACTCCAACAAATCTCCATGGCATCTCAGAAAACTGTGAGGTGCACTTTACCTACAGAGGAAGTTGTTTTGAACTTCTTTAGGACAGGTGATAACAGATGTTTCCACTCCACTAATGCGGCCTTCGTTTCGGGTGTGAAATGGTGGATTCACATTGCATCTCCTGTCACAATCCGAACCAGAAAGTCATTGCCCTCTTCATGGTAATGCACAAGATGTTCCAGGCTGACTGCCATGCGTTGTTCCATGAGTGTTGGGGTCAGTTGTCGGGGCACCCATTGTGCTGACAGTTGCCTGTATTGAAGATTGCTGTGGATGATCTTGTGAGCTCCCTCAAGTCCGATTCCAAGTTCTTCTGCTACTCTATCAATGGTGATACACTGGTTCACTTTAATCATGTCATTCACTTTCCTGACATTTGCATCTGTAGTGGCCATGTACGTCCGTCCAGGTCTCGGTATGTCCTGCACTTGCTGACATTCGTCACTGAATTTGCGGCACCATTTGCTTCAAAATCACACCTGGGCCATAGACTTCCACAAGGCGGTTATGAATTTCTGCTCCTGATACTCCACGTGCCCATTCATAGTGGATAACTGCTTTCACTTCCTCCTTTGACCATGAATTCAAAACGCACCTTCTCTACAAGCCTACTGGAACCAGAATGAGAGGCTGGTCTTTGCTTTGTGGAGTTACTGCAACAGCACCATCTGCTTGATTGCAGTCAACCTCTACACAATGGTGTATCGGTGTCTTGCGTGTTCACTTGTTGTGTCGTCTTTCGCCCATAAACGTTCAATGCTTCGTCCGTATGCAAAGCACTGATGTTTCCCAGGAGGGCCTTTTGAAGCTTATCAAGCAGTATGACAAATGTCTCAATGTGCTTGTCTAAATAATAAAAGTCCAGTTCCTAATGATTCCGGGATTGACTCATTGCTCCCAGTGCATCTGTCATCTGTGGCCATGTTGAAATTTTTATAAAAACAACATTCTTATCTCTAACTAAAAGCAAAATCTTTTTGTACAGCTCAAAAGATCTCTAAAAAATTAACCTTTTTTTAAACTTGCAGCTACTTTCAACTCTAAATATCTAGCGAGATATCATGCCTTGAAAAAGTAAACAGAGAAGTGAAGCAAATGATTCATTCCTTGATTCTTCGAAAGAAAAATCACAGAACATAATCACCTTGATCGTAACCATAGGTTACAATCAAGTTTAGGCTTGGCACAACACTTAAACATCTACTTGTAGCACTTCTTTTTTAGAAATTGGTAGCATAAATTTATATTGTTTTTGGAAGTCGCGTTTCTTTTTTTTTTTCATTGCTCTCACCGGAGTATTTTTAAATTGTTTAGTTTGTTTTTGTTGTAAGCATTTATTTTGAATTTGGTTAACTGGATGGATTTTGATTTCAACGTTGTTGGATCGTTAAGATCAATTTTATTTCGATTGTTATGGGACATTGTCATAAACGTTTATTTAATTTTGAATTTGTTTAACCAAATAGATTTTGATTTCAACGTTGTTGGATCGTAACTTTTATTTTAATTGTTGTCAGACATAAGCATTTGTTTAAACTTCTTTAAAAGTTGCGTTGGATTATAGCTTTTATTTAGGTTAATTTGGTGTATTTATGTTGTTGGTTATTTTGTTTTTGTCGTAAATCTATAATTACTAGCCGGCAAGCTGTCCAGCAATGCTGGCCCACGAAAATTCGCTTTAAAAAATTGCGAACCAGTAAGGTAGACTTTGTGCCTCTGTTAACTGTGTCAGTCAGACTAACGACTACACACCTATGAAGTAGCATAGCCAGGATTTAATTTCAGGGAAGGGTGCTGGACTTCAAATTGCAAGCTAAAGTTGAATTCTAAACTTGGTATCAAACTGTAAGCTAAGTAAAGGGTCCCATTTCAGGGGGGGCTGCAGCCCCCCTCTGGCAACACCCCTGTGCCTATGATTTTATTTTTTAAAAATTGGAGTCGTGTTATTCTGAACTTAGAATTTCTTTCTATTGAATTTCTAGAGTTCAGAGTTGAGTTGTTGAAACACGATTCCAATTTTGAAAAAATAAAATCATAGACATGTAGTTGTTAGACTGACACAGTTAACATCCCCTTTCTTCTCTTCTGTGTTTGCATTGCGGCAGGAAGTCAGGTTATTATATTGATGATGGGACTCTGTTTTTAGTAGTTGTATAGGTATTAGCGATAAATGACAGTTAGAACACAGACATGTTGAAGGGGTCAAGTATCAAGTGCAGTCGTTGCCCACGGCCTGTGCGAGTGGGCATATTGAATTTCAAAAAATTTACGATTACGGACAAATTATTGAGCTTTCATTCAGCTGGTCGGTGAAGGTGAGCAGGCTGTAGGTAGCAATTTTTTTTTCGGAGCAGCCCGTTGCTGGACCAGGTGATCGCCGAAGATGGGTAGCCCGTAGGTTGCACTTTTTGGTTGTGAAGAGGCCGTCGGCAGACCAGCTGATTCAGTGTGGCTACAGAAATTGAGAAAAAAAGTTCCCTGATTCTTCCCTGACTATCTTTATCAAATTTCCAGAACTAATTATATACATTACCATAATCTTTCATGTAAATCACCATAGTGTATCATGCACCAACAGGTGAACGCTTCATATAGGGAAATAAATAATAGAAAACCACAAAAATGCTTAATATTAATAAAATTGTAGTTCACTTTCATAAATCCAAACATAAAATTTAGTTGAACACTAAAAGACAATATGCAGCAGAAAGTTTCCTCATTTTATAGTGTTCAATTTTAAGCGTAAGAATGACTGACCAAAATAAACTGGCTACCTAGTCAACTTATTTTATTTCAATCAATGTATCGTTTCAAATTAAAAAAAATATGTAAAAAGGCTTTAAAGGGAGCACTATCTATTAAAAAAAATCGTCTTGCGAGGGAGCTTAGCTGGCATCACTTAAATGTCCCATCACTTTAAAAAACACAATGGCGCAGTAGAAGACTAAATCATCTTTTACCATTCATTTTACCTATGACTTTATTCAGGAAGCAATTCACATGCGAAATTAATTCACATATCCGGTTTCTTGTATGATCCACACATCTTAGAACGAGTCTGAAAACATGCACTTTTTTGGATTTGTATAGTAATAGTGCCTACATCACTTGAGTCTCGGACTCATATTTCTATGTTCTCGTATGATCTGTATTCTGGTTTTGGATTCATAAATTATCTGTATCTGTGCATCAGTTGAGTATCGTGTGATTCAGAATGGAGCTGCGCATCAGATTGACAATTAGAAATGATCTAGTTCACTAGGCAAAAGCGAAAGTTCCCTGATTTTTAAATATTTTTGCAAAATTCCCTGATATTTCCATGATTTTTCCAGATTGGTAAAGTACCCTGATTTTTCCATGATTTTCCTGATCTGTCGACACCCTGAGATTGCTGGATGCGGCCATTCACCAAAATGTGTAAAAGCAGCCCATATGCTGCATAGGCTGGACGTGAAGCGGTCAAACCAGCTGGTTGCTGAAGGCAGACAACCCGCAGGTTGGGGGCCGTGGTAGCCCAGTGGTTAAGGCATTGGACTCGTAACCGGAAGGTTGCGGGTTTGATACCAGCGTACCACTAAAGGCCACCGTGTACATGCGGTGTACGTGCACGCATAAGCGTAAAGTTTTCAAAATTATTGGGGGGGCCGGGCCCCACAACCACATATATTCACGTCAGTGGCGTAGACAAGGGGGTCATAACCACCCCCATGAGGAATTTTTTGCCATACAAAATGTATATTTTTTACTTCCTTATCATACACCCGTATACATACATGTGAGTTGCAGAAGTGGTAACCCCCCCCATAAAAAATTTCTGGCTGCGCCACTGATTCACGTACATTTAACTTACTCATAGCTGCCAACTACTACGGAATATAATTAACCACATTTTCTACATGATTTTTTGGCTTAAAATATAGCAAAATTTTTGTGCTGCGCGTGCGAGCTGGTTACTATTTTGAAAAAAATAATTAAAAAATATACTGTTTACAGAAAGTGGTTAATTATATTCCGTAGTATTTGGCAGCTATGACTTACTATATATAAGTGTAAATTATTGGAGGTGCTCAAGCTTTATGGGTCCATAGAATTCTACACCTATGTAATGCAAGTATCCATGTTAGTATCTTCCTACCATGTTATAAGTTAAAAATAGAAGCAAAGTAAAAAATCCAAAGGAGGAAAAAAAAAAACATTTTCGATGAGATAGTGCATTTTAGACACATCTGAACATTTCTTCGTTTCATACTTTACATTGCATAATTTGATTTTAATTAACCTGAGCCTGGCGAGGGCAGCTTATATTAACATTGTGTGTTACGTGACGTCACAATGAATACTAAATCATGATTGAAATCAAAAGAAGAAAATTTTTAAAAGTACAAGTAAAGGTTTTTTAAACGTTTGTAAATGGCGTAAATACTTTTTTTAATGTTAGTATAAATTAGTTTTCTGTAGTGATAAATTATTGGGTGGGCTCAGCCCCTATTCACAATTTATTGGGGGGGCTCGAGCCCCACGGGCCTATATAACTCTACGTCTATGCGTGCACGTTAAATCCATGGTTTCGAAAGTCCTCTCGGTGGTCGCTAGCAGTTTCCGAGAGGTGCCAATATTCAGAAGTCCCCCCACCTTCTGATCAGGTTCCGAATTGTGGCGGGAAATTCCGGGAAGGACGTATATGTAGCTCTAAGCGACACATTCAGTGATGCAAGCTGTCCTCTCCTGGCAAAACAAAACAAACCCGCAGGTTGCGAAGAGGCCGGAGTTCCGTAGGTTGCACAAGCCAGTCGCGAAGTGGCCATCGACGGCCAAAAGTGGTCGCCGAAGGCAGCTAGTAATAATAATAATCTCATTTGAGTAACGGAACACAGTTCCAGTCCCACTACACCCCTGGTTATAGATGGTAAATTGGCCAGTAGGTTAGAAAACTTTTTGTATAGCCCCGTAAATCTAGAATTGAATTTAACAAAAAGCTATCAAGAATTGGTATGGCTACACTTATTGTATAACATTCTAGTATCGAAATGCACTATGTGATTTCTATGGACTTGTCTTGTGTGATTCGTGGCACCGAATGCTTAATATCTACTTTTTGACCCATCATAGCCCATCTCTTGGAGTACTGCATCCCAAATACAGATCGAACTCGGCTGAAAAAAACTTCTAAAACTAAAAAGAAAGTTTTATTTCTTTAGCATTTGTGTGTACATTGAGTGAAATACAATATTTTTATTGTATGATGATTCTTTTTTTTTTTTTGGAGGGGGGGGGGCGAAGGGCTTATAAATATTTGTTGAAGGAGCTTGAGCTTAACGGGCTCTGAATCACTTTCAGATAAATAAAATTAGTGCGTATTTAAAATCTGAAACACTTTCAGATTTTAAATACGCACTAAAATACTATATATTAAAGCGTATCATAATTGCGTGTGTGGCGCGTGTTTGCACAACTGCATGTGAGATGCTGATTTTTTCTCTTCTCCCAAGTCAAGCAGAAGTAGAGAGGAGGAGTAAAATATTTGGCGAACTGCCAGGTCAATCAAGAGGCGACACGCAATGTGTGCAACATTTTGGCCTGTTGCAGCTCTCATGGAAAAGCTGAAATATGGATTATTCCAACCAACAAAATGTATATAATTATGGACAAACTATTGAGCTTTTGTTCAGCTGGTTACCGAAGGCGAGTGGCTGGTAGGTGCCACATTTCTTTTCCAAAGTGGCCTGTTGGCGGACTAGGTGGTCACTGAAGGTGGGGCAGGCTGTAGGTTGCACTATTTGGTTGCTAAGAGGCCATCGGCGGACCAGCTGGTTGCCGGATGCAGCCACTCACCAAAATGTGCGAATGCAGCCCGTACGTGAAGCGGTCAGACCGCTGGTTGACGAAGGCAGACGGCCCGTAGGTTGCAAATTTCAGTCACGAAGAGGCCAGTGTGCCATAGGTTGCACAAGCCAGTAGCGGAGCGGTCTGTGTGCTCTAGGTTGCACATTTTGGCTGCGAAGCCGCCATCGATGGCCAAAACTGATCGCCGAAGGAGGCTAGTTACTTATGTTGGCAAATATAGTTGTGTCATATCTTTCATGTCTCATTATATTGTTTGACTTTCAAACACACCTATCCTCAGTCGCCAGGGGAAACATTCATTTTCCGACTCACCCACATACATCGGTATAGAAAAAAAAACTAGATAGACTGCCCTATGCTGAAAAAGTGCAGCTGTTGCCATGGATTGATTGAACTACCAATAACATGGCAGTTAATCAAAGTGCCCATCGCATGCCACAGAGCTATAGAATATTTTTGACACAGCCGCCTGTACGGATTGCACTTTTTCAGCATTTGGTGGGAAAGCATAGAAAAAGAGAGAATTGTGTCCCTTGTGTCAGTGGTAGCAAACACATTTAATGCTTTTTCATTACATCAGTTACTCAATGGAAATCTGCAATCCCTCAAGTGCCATCCATGGTACAATTTTGCAAATAAAGTATTCATGTGAAGCAGGCACGTAGCCAGGAAAATTTTTCCGGGGGGGGGGGGGGGGTATGAACTTATATGTGTATAAATAGACGGAATTTCATCACTAATCCAAAAATTTCAGGGGGGGATATATCCCGTTATCCCCCTTCCCCCTGAGTGCAAGTCAATTTTCCTATATTGGTTTCTTATAAAATGTTGTTTTTCATAAAAAATGGATAATGTGTGTAATAATAGTCTCTCATACTTCTTTCGAGCTCCATGCTTTTGAAACTATTATCACTATTATGAGCAGATGAAGAGCTCAGAAAGCCCTTTCTCCTTTTCCTAGTAGGGTCCCTGTTTAGATAGTATCTAAACAAATTGCTAGGAAAAATGATGAGCAGGCACAAATAATACTAGTGGCTCCTTTAAAAAAAATCTGTCAACTAAACCAGCTTATTCCAAGCAATACCAGCCATAATTATCAAATAATTAAATTTGTTGTTGTAATTCTAAGTTTTTTACTCTTATGATGAAATATTTTTACTGTGAATATATTTTTCTGACATATTAACAAATTTTAGATATGCAGGCAAAATTTTAGTACTCTTTTAAGGATATTCGTTTTTTAAAAAGAATTTTAGACATTATATTGTGACTTTTGTGGTTTTCTTTGTGCAAATTGTTTTATCATTTTAGAAAGATCTAATTCAACAATTGACCTACAACATTTTTTCCTTAACATTAAACAAATTTTATTTTGTTTTTATTGATAGAGCCATAGTTTTTAAACATACATATTTTTATTTTGTACCATGCTTTTAAACATTTTATGAATGCATTGTCATGCCTTTGAAAACATTTTAAACAGTGAGCAAATTTTTAAATTCTGCAGTAGAAAAGAGTTTTTTTTTTCCCTTCTAAATATTTTACATTCAAAACAAAACTCAGAATTTAATTTGATAAAATACATAAGCCATGTTCTTTTTACCTTTTTTGTTCCATTTTCCCATATTGTAGCAATAAGAGATACTGCACTTTCCATTTGAGTTGTCAATGAGAAAGTCATAAAAATTAATCAGCCCTTTGAAATGTTTGACTTTTTATCAAAACATCTAAAGTTCTTGAAATTAAATTAACCATCAGCCATTATCTTGTATTCTGAAAAGGGTTCCTTGAATTTCAAACCTACCTTATGTAAATCTGGATAATCAAAAGAAGCTTCAATAAAATCAATGCTTCCAAATAATATTAACTATGATAAAACTTGTCGTTTGTATTGTTGTAGTTTTCTTTGTATTATATTACTTTATTTAGAAAAACAAACAGTTCACATATAAAATTAAAATATTTTCATGCTTTTTATTTTGATTTAAGGATTTCTCATTACTTTTGATTCAATGTCCTGGTGTCTCTGTGTAAATCGGAAACGTTATACCAAAGTGACCTTTTTACTAGTTGTACAGTGCATTCACCAGGGTGGCTACAGAAATTAAGAAACAAAATTCCCTGATCGTCGTATACCTGACAATGATCAAAATTACTGTGACTGTAGAAAACTCCAGAGTGGAATAAGGGGACAGAGGTCACAATGACTACAAAATTCCACCCTCTTGGTGTAAAGGGCAATCGCAATTGACCACTAGGGGTAACGAATCATTACTTTTCAATATAATTTGTTACTGGATTGCCCAGATGCAGAAGTTTTGACCCAGAAAGAGTGTTTCATATTCGCATTCATATATCTGATTGATTCACATGTCAAGCTGGCATTTAACATGGGGAGGGGGGGGGCAAATGTTTCCTATTGTAGAAAATACCATTTTCAAATGGGTTATATCTGAATTTTCTTGAATTATAAGGGGGAATTGCTTCCTCTTGCCCTTAGTAAGTTAGGCCTATGTCTGGTTTCTCATATGATCCGTATCTTAGTACAAGTCTGAATACCTGCGGTTTTGGACTCATATAGTGCCTACACCAATTGAGTCTTGGATTCATAATGTGTCTGCATCACTTGAGTATTGTATGATCCAGAACGACACTATGACTTGTGAGTTAGATGCTGATCCACAACTAAAAATGATCTTGTCAACTAGGTGAAAACGAAAGTTCCCTGATTTTTGGATATTTTTACGAAATTCCCTGATGCTTCCATGATTTTTCCATGATCTGTCGCCACCCTGTTCACTCGTTAAACATTATGGCAGTGTTCTATAATTATTGTTGAAAAAAAATACACTTTATTCTCCCCTCCCCCTTCTTTCATCCTTTTTTTTCTGGGGGAGGGGGGGTGTAAAGAACAGGCAACTCCTTGAAGGATACCTCCCAAGTCTGTGCTTGAACTTAATGAATTCCATATCACTAGAACTCTGCAAAAGACTAGTCTAGATGGAAGCAAATCTGATCTCTGCAACCATGGTAACTGTTAGATACCTACCTCAGTGTTTTTGGTTCTATTGACTTTACAAGCACATGGGTGAGTTTTCGGCAGTGCCGGGTATCCATCGGGCAACACTACAGTCCAGAGCAATGCCGTATATTCTCTTCTGAATACTAATATGGTGTTGTAAAATCATAATTTTGTTTCAAAAACTGAATATTTATAGGGGGGTAACCTCCTGAGACTCGATTTTATTATGATATTTTCCAACAATAAGTACATGGAATAGTAAAATGATCGTTTTGTTTTGAAGGTGAATTTTTTTTTTTTTATATAAGGGCACTAAATCAGTGTTTGCACAAAGGCATCTAACACATTCGTGACGGTCCTATCTATGGATTCTACTATGATAGGATCAAGGAAAAAACGAGATACATGAAAAAATAGGGTTGACAGCAAATTACACTAAATTTGGTCTGAAGGTTGACATTAAAATGGAATGACCCTCCCCCTAATGAACACGCTTAATATACAAATAAACACATATCAGGGTTAGAAATAAGCGGTCGTTAGTCGTATTTTTCACCCAGAAATTTAAGTTTGACGACCATGAAATAATACCTGGTCATCATTTTTTACGCCTAACTTTAAAAAAAAAAAGAAATTCTTAGCAAAGCATACTGATCAACGGCAATCGCTATAACATACTTGACACATTCGGAATTTTACGAAAGGTTTATCACCAATCACCCTTCAAACCATATTACCTAGTCAGAATTACATGGAATAAGTCATTATTATCAGAAATCTCATTTATATAGGGTAATTTATCTGATTTTGAGACCCCAGGCTAGTGCCTCGCTTACCATTGTGATAGTCAGGCTCTGTTTTTGCCATAAATATAATGAAATGTTACATTTGTTTTTTTTTTTTGTTTGCTTGTTTCCTTTTTTTCCCCCTTTAAGGCTAGAGCTCAGTGCATTTTTAGCTTGGCGATGGCGCATGCCACATGACCTTGCACGTATGGATTGCACACAGAGCCTGCATAGGATGCAGAATTTTATAAAAGAACAGTATTTTGCAGCTCGAATTTTTTTTTTAAAATATTGCAGTAATTTTATTATTATTAATTCGTTAGCAGAATTTAACATTCTACATATTTACTTTCCTACTTTCAGATGTATATATTTAGTAAACAAACTTTAATTAGTATTCGTACTTGGCTATTATGATTTGATATTTGAATGACTACACTACATAATTTTAAAATTACGCCCAAGTAGATCATTTTGGCAACTAAGATAAAATAGTTGGGTGCCATTGGCACCTCACTTTAATATCTTAATTTCTAACCCTGACACATATATGCAACAAGCTTGGGCTGTGTTTTTGACATGACAAGCATCAAAAACTGGTTTAAACTGTCAAAAACTAATCCATAAAAGAAAGAGAACAATATATAAACTTATGCAGTATATTTACATTTGGCATAACTAAATGTATAATTAAAATTGATTATATTAAAAAAATAACAATTATGCTAACACATACTAAGTATAAATGAAGGGAAAGATTGACTAAATGAAAAGACAATTTTGACCGCTAGTTAAAAGTTCAATAAGAGTATTCAAAAAGTAAGCCAAACAGTATGTCTGTTATATCCACTGCACAATTCATATCAAAACTTAAGATTTCTCAGCTAACATAATTAATTATGACGTTTACACGTTGACATAATGAAATATCGATATATATATTTTCGTTAAAAACAGGATTTTACTTAATAAAAAGTTGGCAAGGTAACCGGTAATAAATGTTTAGTATTTGAACGATACATATTAAAAATAGATAATAATAATTAAAAATAAATAAGATGATCAATGCAACAATTTGGTTAATACACTTGCAGTTTAAGTAATTTTTAATTCTTTTAAAATATAATATTTTAAACAGTGAATAAAATTACAACAGCATAAATAACTTTTATAATCAAAACAAAATCATTTCTTTCTCTCCACATCTTTAATTAAAAATTTCGTAAATAGCACTGTCCGAATAGGGAAACGTAAACACAAGACCGTGTTTACGTAATTACTTCCTGTTGGCGTAAAACCTTAAATACACCCCGCGATTCATTTTCTATTTTGGCAGACCAGGCAAATAAGACGGTTCCGAATGAGCCAATCACGAAGCGTACGGCCGGCTTATTTACATCTTTTCAAATCACGCCCATATCTGTGCAGTAAACCAAATTACGACTTCTGCACAAGCCGGCAGCAGAGCCCGAAGTACTCCGTTTCCGGCCGGCCGGCAGCGTAGACACGGCCTCCCTCTAGGCCCTACCCTCATGCACAAACCAAAACAAACATAGCATGACCACGTGAGGTGAGTGTTGCAGTTGCATACACATAGGAAAGTCCTGTAGATCTCAATAAATTCTTTGTATCAAGTGTTTAGTAGTGTATATTTCGTAATTCGCTGACTGAGAACATTTTCTGCAAGAACTATTTGACTGGATTTCATAACTTTGCAAGTAATTTTTATTTCTTTTAAACTTTCGTAAACGATTATATCAAGAACCGAAAATATTTTCAGCTATGCCTACAGACAGTCCGTTTATTGGAGATCCTGAATTTTGTCCTGAGTGTGGAACTATACTACCACTTCCAGATGATGAATCTACTGTTACTTGTAGAGGATGCTCTTTTAAAGTTGATGTAAAAAGTATGGGCATTTTGAAAGTTTATATGTACCGTAAATGCTAGTTATTTATTGAAAACTGTTAATTTCCTTTCTGGTCTTGTTATACTTGATTGTAAGATATTGTATTATTTTTGTTCCCAACTGTTGGTAAATTGTAGGGTGTAAAAAAATCAAAAGAATCAGATTTTTTGAAAGTAAAAAAAAATAAAAAAACATCAGCTTATTAAAATAACTTTGTTTAACTACTTTGTATAAAGAGTACATACAGCAGGTAAATATCTAGTTGTTGATAATTAATAAAAGGGGAAATGTGCAAGTAAAGTAAAATATTTCTTTTGTATGCAAATAAAATAATTTTGTCCCAAATGGAGGATTTTTGAAGCATATAGCAAAATTGACTGACCATATCAGTGGCGTACCCAGGGAGGGGGGGGGGTGCAAAGGGACATATGCACCCCCAAGATTTCTCAAAATTAAAATATTTCAGGTGAGAAAAAAACATGATTTTTTTTCAAAAAGAATTTTTTCATCACTAAAGGAAAACATGATTCCAGCTAAGTGAATTCATGAAAAAATACTAATAGAAAGTCTTTGATGACTCTAAAAATGTGCCTTTGTGTTCATGTGTTCATGAGGCCAATGGCCAGAGTTTGCCGATGGAGGAGAGAGAAGCGGAGGGTGCATCCCTATAGAATATCTATGGATGAAAATGCTCTCTGAACAGTTAGCGATAATCTCTGATTTCGTATTCATAAGCAGAGAGCAGTCAGGAAATCTCATTCAATCCATTTTCTTTTGCTCAGATTGCTGAGTTCATAATTTTATAACTTTAAATTTGTTTCAATCTTTTCCTTAATTTTTTGATCCAAGAATGAGTAAAACGAATCAGTTGTTGCTTTTAAGTTTTTAAAATCTGGTGAAAAAAAATTCAAGCAGAAAAGTGTACATTAAATAACAATTTCAAGTAACAGTAATAAATTTTTGAATACTGTAATTTTACATCTTGAAGAAAAGTTCAGAAAACACAAAAAAATTTTGAGATAAATAAATATTTTACTTTCACTAGAATAACCTCATACCTACAGATGAAAACAAAGGAGCACCTTCGATATACCCCCTACCTTGATTTTTGGCGCCAAGGCCGTTTTCGACGGCGCCAAAAACGAAAGTGAAGTGGCCAAAAATGCCGTTGTCGACGGCGCGAAAAATAAAAAAATGGCCGTGAAACCACTTCCGAAAGCGGAAAAACTATAAGAATTAGAAGATTTCCACAAAAAAATTTAGGGTTAAAATGTAAAAATGGCCGCGAAGCAACGTTTTCAGAATCGAAAAAAACTATGAGAATTAGAAAAATTCTACAAAAAATTTAGGGTTAAGAATGTAAACAACAATAAAATCAAGAAAATTTAAGAATTTATGAACGTAGAATTCGCGTTTTCGAACAAGAAATTAGAAATAGAAAAATTGTAGAAATAATTAAGGGTTAGGAATCTAAACACGAATAAATTCAAGGAAATTTAACAATTGATGGACACAGAAATCGCGTTTTCTAGCAAGAATTTAGGGTTAAAAATTTGAAAAAAACCTAAATTTCACAAATAATGGGATTTTTATGTGAGGGGGGCTCTGCCCCCCCTCAACCCCCCGATTTTTTTTTTTATGAAAAAGGTAGTCGGGAAAACTGGAAATAAGAAATCGAGTAGAGCGTTTTAAGAAAAAAGCCAAAAACTGTGAAGCCATTCGCCTGTACAAATAGTGCAGTTACCACGATGTATAACGCGAAACAATATTATACGTTTGCAAAAATATCTCTGAAAGGTTAAGCTCACACTCCGAAAGGATGTCTCCCTCAAAAAATCCAAAAACTTCTCCTGGTCCACTAACAAATAGCTCATAACAAAAATTATATTAGCTACATCTTTCTTCCCACACGTGGGATTTTTATCAGACCACTTTAACGTTAAATTTTGTTCAAAAATACCCTGCTAATTTTCAATTACATTAGCTACGGAGGTTCTTAAAAAATCATAAAATCCTAACCAAAAATATAAAAAAAAGTACAGTAAAATATCAAAAGATCACAGTACCTTTGCAGAAGTGCTTTCGGTCAACTTACTACCTCTCTCTAAAAATGTGAAAAAAAACTTCTCACAAGCTTCCACGTGCAGGAGCTATTGCATCACGGCGCTCTGTCATTGGCCGGCCGGCATAGGTTGCCATAAATAGCCTCCCCCCATTCTCGCCAACGAAATTCGTTTGGGAAACCAGAAAATCCCTTTTATCGCCAAGCTTGGCGCAAAAAACGCAATCTTTGGCGCAAAAAAAGGTAGGGGGTATATCGAAGCTAAGCCGAAAACAAATTTGAAATGCTAAGAATGCTAATGATCATAGAACATCAGCCATGAAACAAGAAATTACTGGCACAACAGATTAGATTAACTGCTATAGAAGCTTTACAAGTATGCAATGTTGATATTTTCCCAAATATCCATAAACTTTTAAAAACTTTAGTCACTTTGCCTGTTACAATATGTACTACTGAAGGATTGTACTATGAAAAAAAAAAAAAACTACTTAAGAAACTTAATTTGAAATGCGTTTAAATGGTCTCTGTTATACGTGTGTAAAAAATATATTTGTAAATGAAGAAGTCTTAAATATTTAGCACAAATAAACAGGGAGAATAAGTATAACCTTGTAGAAAATAGTATGTATGAAATTTTTCATTTTATTATAACCACTTCTTTTTGACCATTCTTTAAATTGTGGCTCTTTTTTAATCATTAAATAACTTTTATTGAATTTTCAACAATGTTGGATTCCACCGGTTCTGGTAAATG
This sequence comes from Cheiracanthium punctorium, assembly GCA_038373885.1. Classification (NCBI taxonomy): domain Eukaryota; kingdom Metazoa; phylum Arthropoda; class Arachnida; order Araneae; family Cheiracanthiidae; genus Cheiracanthium; species Cheiracanthium punctorium. Next base: position 230,130 of record JAWZYV010007554.1, on the reverse strand, counting down.
TAAATTTTTGTTCTGTGGTGGTATCTTTACTACTTTGTTCCATGATCTTCAATATTTGTAACCTTTAATAACTTGATAAAAATTATATTAATTCTTGAACAAGTTTGAATGGGAGAAATCAGAAACTTATACATGATCGGTAATTTGGGCTGCTCATGCATTTTACGGAGCTCACCTTGAGTGTTTTCAAACACTTGAAGACTTAATTAATTAAAAAGATTTCAGTATGCTATAAAATTGTTTACTATAACGGTGGCTGCAATGGGGGGGGGGGGGAGAACTCAAACCCCTATACCTACCCCCAGTGATTGATTTAGGATTTATTCAGAAGAGTAAAAATACTAAATATTTTTAGAAGGAGTATTTTCCTTTCCAAAGGAGTTAAAACAACAAAAAATTATGTTACATTTTCAAATCCATAAATAAATTGCACTTAGCACATGAATAATAACTGATTATACAATCTAGGTACACCGTTAGGGTTAACTGTAAATTTCACTGTTACATTACAAGAGCGTTGCCTATAAATAAAAATAAAAAATCATTTTCAAGGGAAAATCTCGCCGTAATCGCCGATCATAAAATGGAAATTTGTGTGAAAAGCAATGCGTAAAAACGCACATTCCAAAATTCTTAAGGCGTATTCTGAATTTCAAAGGCATGAAATATGCACGCATCTAGATGCGTTATCATGATCACTGCCTACCCCTATATGGGAACCCATAATAGCATATTCTTTAGATTTCACCCAGTAGTACATTACTTATTTCATGGTAATGACGATATGCACCCCCTAAAATGAATTCCTGGGTACGCCATTGGTCCATATACATATACTGACTTATTTTACAAATTTAAAAGCGAAGATTTCAGAAATGAACCTTTACAGAACTGTTAATCACATGCAATAACAATAATAATACTATGCACAACCTCTTTTAGCTTGTGTGCCACAGAAATTTAAATTTACAGTATCAAGAGTCAACCAGGTAGTGCATTCTTTTAAGTAATAGTCTCAAAAATAATATATTATAAACCAATTGATGGATATAATGCCACAATTCCAAAATTTGTATTTATTGTTTCTTTGTGAATTAAAGTTCTTAACCCCTTGCTGGTTCAATTTTTTTGAGTTGGAGGGTCAAAAAATGTCAATTTTTTTAATGCATATTTTGATATAGATACATTTTTAAAACATAAAAACACTTCTCATATACGATTTCCTAAATTGTGTAGAGTTCTACCTTCTAGTGGGCAGAAAAATAAATACAAGTGTTTGAAAGCAAAACAAAATAATTCAGGAAAGATTAAATGAAAAATAAAAAATTTCCTACTGGTTTTACCTGCCCGAGTTGAGCTCGGGCAAATCCAGTAAGGGTCCGGTCATGTCTTACCAGGAATATATCAAGTTACCAGCAACCCTATATGCAGTTGAATGTGTTTAAAAAAAGAAATAGAAAAAGTTTGTTTTTTTCTGTTTATTAATACATTTTTGTTTTTGAATGACTCAGATTTTGATGGACTGACTATTAAATATGAAATAAAGTATAACAATTCTGGAAAATATAAAAGGAAAAAAGAAAAAGGTGATGACAAGGAGTCTAATTTAGGACCCCTGGTAAGGAGTACTGAATTTTACTTGTATATTTTCTATAATTTTCAAATAGGATGATTATATATATTGATGTTTAATACAACTGTTCAATGTTTTTCCTTTTTATTATCAGGGTTTCCGCTACGGTCGCATTTTTAGCAAAATGCAAAAATGAAACAAGACATTTTCGCTATTTTGCTAAAGCCTTTGTTTTGAATAATAATAAAAACATATTTTATTTGTTATTTTCTTTATTCTTGAAATTTTTCTATAGGAAAACCGATAAAGTATGGTATAAGCTTGATATAATGCAGTTTTATATAGTAAATAAAATTTCTTGTAAAAGAATATAAATCACAACTAAGACATTTAATTTACTATAAATTTCAACAATATTCAGTATTAATTCAGTATGTGTTATGTTGGCCTTGTACTGTCTTAAAATTAAACTTGTTTTCTCTTAATGATAAGTACAATTATTAATTTCCATTTCAATTTTAAAAAAATGTTTTTTTACTGCTGTGTATTACTTCTTTAAAGATATCATTCCGACATTTTCATATTTAATTTACAAATGTAAATGAAACACTATTAGTCATCGGAAATGCTATGTGAGCTTGTATTTACAGACCTGTTGGTATTTTAGCATGAAAATGTCGGCATGATATCTTAATTCTTTAAAAGTGTCACGCCTAAAGAATGACATAATAATGACATAAATAAAAGTGTGAATGACATAATTAAAAGTGTCACGCCTAAAGAATACCATTTAATATTTAATATACAAATGTAAATGAAACACTATTAAGGCATTGAAAATGCTATGTGAACTTGTATTCACAGGTATTTTAGCATTTTGCTAAAGCTTTTTTTCTGATTTTAGCTTTTATGCTAAAGAACTTTTGAACTCAGCTCAAACCCTGTATTACTTAGGAATTTGTAATTTTTTGAGATTCTTAACCCTCTGGTGGTCAAAGGCCGGCCAAACGGCTTTGACAACAAACAGCCAGCCGGCCAGCCAAGAGAAAGTAACACTTCTGTCCCTTGCCTTGCAGCAGGCAGAACATTTTACAATTGCTGGACAATAGCCAATACTGGAGGCGCGAATACCTCCCATGACGCCAGATGTATTTTCTCTTTTTTTCTTCACATGAAAATTTCCCTAGTTATTCTTCGGCATGGTCATCATAAACGCCAGCTCTCAAGGAAGTGTGGATTTTCATCACCATTCATGGTGAATTCCCATCAGATAATTTCAGTGGCGGCTCATGATAAAAAAAATAGGTGAAGAGCTTGATACCAAAACATTATGAAAAACACCTGATGCAGCCATTAACATGGGCGCTGGCAGAATATTTCCCAGGGGGGAGGCAAAGGTTACTCAAGGGGGTGACAAAGACTACTTTAACATATAGTTACCATGTTGAAAAGAGCAAAAAAAGCAAGGGAAAACACTGCATACAGAAATCCAGGAGGGAATCGCACCCCTTGCCCTATGCTGCCGGCGCCCATGGCCATTAAGCATGGTAATTAGGCGGTGGCACAGGCCTTTCTGCGGAAAGAAATTTTTAATCTTTCAGCGATGCATTAATTCCTAATGCCTCCTTTGGTCGACCGTCGACCACGAGAAAGTACATCTCTTTTATCGTCATCATTCCACCAACTAAACGGTGTTTGTAATACATTACAGACTATATCATTTACAGGAACCATAATGAAGGTGAATAAACAGAAAAGGAACTAACTATTATTATCATTAAAATTAACACAAGAAGAAGCTCTAAAATTTTCGAAAGACAGCAGTAAAAATCTCAAGTGTCAAAATCTCAAACAAATCACGTGGTTTCATTTTCCTACACAAATTTGTTCTTGGAGATGCACTACGCTGGGTTTTCTCTCACTTGAAGAGACAGACTGTTTTCTGAGGGATCTCTTCACCTGATAGAAAGTAAAGCTGTAAAACTGAATGAAGTGTCTGAGGTTACCATGGCAACCCCCCAATAAGTGCAGTAGAAGAGATAATTTTTCATTAGCACTTCACAACTCACGCCGCCAGAACCTGCGTACCACGTGACTCTAACAATGGACCAATCGTGACACAAGTCTTTGAAACTTTCTTTGGCCGCGCGGCAAGGGGAGGGGAGGGAAGAGAGTTTGGCTTCACTGATAGTAAGAGCATGATTTAGCACATAGTCTTATGGCAATTGGGCTTTCATCAGAATTTTAAGTGTATTTTTACAGACTAAATTTGAAAAAGGATTATGGCTTGCTTACGTTACACAATTGTTACTTACAATACTTGGTGAAGAGCCGCCACTGGATAATTTCTGAAAGGGGGAAGGCAACGTTCTTCGAATTTCGACCGGGTCTGGACTTCTGGAGGCTCTAATTGAAAGCTCGTCCGAAAGTCAGAGGGTTAAGTGGAATTTATTATGTTTTGTTTAAAAACTTTCACCACAGACGGGGATAGGTATGGACGATGTGGGTGACTGCCCAAGGCCTCGCGCTTTTAAGGGCCTTGCATCACATTGATTTCATGAAGAGATTATGGTATGGTCTTGAACCTAAATATTTTTACCAAAGGCTTAGAATAGGAAAACTAGTTATTTGAAATACAATTTCAGCATAGTAATATGTGAATGTTTCTTAGCACATTTTAAAAGAAAAATCATGCAGGTTGTCCCTCTTCTCAGAACTATTTTCAGATTACAGGCTTGTATTTTGGACATAGTTACTGTATATTTAAGGGTGCAGTTTGAAGAAACAAATCCTGAGTCACGATCGTTATACACAAATTAAAATAAACTTTAGACTTAAAAACCACACATTTTTGCAAAATGTTCGATTTTTATTAGTACTTTACTTTTCTAATCACACTCTGACATTTATGGAAAGTTGTGCATTTTTGGCCTAAAAAATGATTGCTTACAATATTGTTTTACAGTGCAACATAGAAGTAAATAGCAGTGACATCAGAACAGAAACTAATTTAAAATATGTTGCTATAGGCAAATTGCGGTAAGGTTTATGAATGAGTGAACAAGAAAAAAAAATTAGATATTGTTGTTTTATGCAGTAGCGTATATAGGTTTCGCTTTGGGAAGAGGGAGAGGCGATCACGCATTTTAAACCTTTATTGATACTAGAGTTAAGCAGACCATCGGACCAATGTTCTGTTCCCCGAATAGAAGGACCTGTGAGTGAGGAGGAAAATATATATCTACTTGAAATTTCCATTTAAATTGCAAAGACTTCACTAATGATTTTTAAATTTACATTTCTCAAGCTGAAAAATATGGCTTTATATGCAGGGTGATTATGAACTCATAAAAACATGTATAAGTGGTGGTAGACGGAACAACGATGGTTCAGAATCACAAAGCAATGTCAGTCAGAAACGTCATTTTCATGTTCCTGATAATATTTACTTTGGAATAATAATGAACTTTCCAATCACGGTTTGTTAAAAACTAATCGATCTTCTACCAAAAGCACTTGACTAAACTTGATTGCTAACAGGATTGATTATTCATATTCAAGAACGGATTACATACTGATTATTAATGTTACTATATTAACAGGTAAATGAAAGGATGTTTCTGACCCCACATTCCTGCGTGTTGTATTAAGTAGGCAACAAATATACATATATATATATTTTAATGAATAGATTATCATTTTTTGAAACAAAATAAATCAACACAACTTTTATCAGAGCTTTCTTTTTATTTAATATAACAAAAAAGGGTTATAAATAGCTTTTCAAACGAAAACTGCACCCCCCCTAAAATTGCTATCTAAAATATCAGGGTGAAGGCCTCGCAAAACTCACGTTGCCCACTGCAAATTTTTGTCTTACCTTGCCACTGCTTTCACCGAAATATAAGAAATTGTTTTGATAACTATTTTTTAAACTAACACTTGCTGTGTGGCCTTTTTTTTAACGATAAAAATTCACTGCAGTAATGTAAGATAGTTAAATGATAAATTTACAACTGGTCAGTCATATTGCAAAATGGTATTGTTTGCAATCAGTTACTCAAATTTGTCTGCTTGCCAGTGACACACATAAGTATAATCTATTATGTTTTGTTTAAAAACTTTCACTGAAATATAAGCAATTGTTTTGATGACAATTTTTTAAAGTAACACCTGCTGCATGACTTCTTCTTCTTCTTTTTTTTTTTTTAAGATAAAAATTCACTGCAGTAATATGCAAAGCCAAACTTTAGTATTAAAAATGGACATGACTGCCTTTTAAAACATCTGTACAGATTTGATGCTGCCCACTGTGCAATGCTTTTGGCATGTCTGGAGATCACTTGTTCCAGACTTAGTGACGTAGCAGCAGTTAACTCTGCTTAAAACTTTCAAATTTTGTTTGTGTTTCTGAACTCTATTGGGTTGCCCATCTCAGACTAATGGCAATCATGCCAAGGTGTGGTGTAAGTTAAAAAAAAAAAAAAAAAAAAAAAAAAAAAAAAATGGAGCCAAAAAAAAGTTAGGTAATTAAATGATAAATTTACAACTTTGTCAGTCATATTACAAAATGTTTTTGTTCGCAATCAATTACTCAAATTTGTCTGCTTGCCAGTGACACACATAATACCTAGTGTGTCATCACAAATATCCGGACATTTTGTCTTATAGGCATGATTTTTAATTTTTAAAACTATGTATAAAATTTATAAACTTGGCCATGTAAAAACAGTACATGATTTAACACATTCTTGCAGATTTTAATGTACTTAAGGAATCAACTATAAATCAGGAAAACCACCTTTCGACTAATCCACTATCATTAAAAGTTGTAAATCATTTAATGTTACACTGGCCCTTTAGCTTTTTTTTTCTCATTTTAACTTTTTGCTAAAGAAATTTTGAATTCAGTTTAAACCTTGAAACATAGTGTATGTATTACAAAATTTAGAATCAACATAATGCCTGTAAGTAACCTTGTACAAAACTAATTCAGTTACCCAGACAGCACATAAGCTTAAATCAAGCTTGACATTTCCTTGAATTTGACGTATTAATGTAAGCTTGACAGTTCAACTCATTTTAAGCTGGCAGCAAGCTTGCAGGAGTCAAGTTGAATTGTCAAACTTAAATACAGCTTGATTTAAGCTTGACAAGTGATACTAGCTTGATTTTAGCTTTCAAAGTGTGCAGTGATGGCGCCATCTGTGAAAGAGAATGGACATTAATTGTCTAGCGTCCTCAAATTTGCTGAAAGTTTGTAAAAGATGTGTTTTATTTTATTACCAGTGCCATATTACCGGCAGGGCAAACGGGGCAACTGCCCAGGGCCTACAGATTTTAGGGCCCAAAAATCTTACATCTTACACTTTTGTAATTTTAAAATAAAATTACAAAGGATAAAAAAAAAAATTCAAAAGTTAAATAATTTTTTTAATTATAAAGTATGAACATTGAAAATAATTTAAATTTACATTTGTATAAATTAATTTAAACTTATTTTAAATTCTTCGAAATGCTCTATATCGATATAGCATACCAATATGTAGGAAAATAACTAACCACATTTGTAAAGAGAATTTTTAGTGTTAAAAAATAGCAAAAATTTTCAATTATTTGTTATTTTAAGAAATATTTACAAAAATGACTAAAGTGTTTGTATTCCATACATGTTAGCAACTGTGATATAGCATTTCAAAGTAATGTTTAACTATCTGTTTATTTGATTTCAGATTACTTAACACAAAATTTGTGTTAAGTAAGTAAACCCATTCTATATTTCCAAGTATGGAAATTCTTCAAAATAAAATACAATTATACTACGAAATTGATTTCAAAATCCGTCGTTTGTCTCGATTTTGGTCAGCAGTATTGCTCATGAGTGTTGCGGTACTGAAAGTTTTAAAACCTGTGCTGCTCTTAAGTTTATATTATGTTTATTTCCCTATTAGTAGAGTCTCTAAATCACACATAACATTATTTTAATTTTGATCCATCCCATGGAAAAATAAAAGAAACAAATAACACATCGCCCACCTATCAATCTGGTGAGAAAACAGCGTGATATGTTACTTCAAACTTTAGTCATAGCTGCACAAAGCTTAGTGGCTGAAAGGATAGCGTGCTCGACTGCTAACCCAAAGATCCCGGGTTCTATTCCAGCCACGAACACTCGATGGAAACAGATTAAATTAAATTGAAATTTCAGCAGAGAGGGGGAAAATGCGTGGCAAAGTAAAATATGTATGGCGAGTTCGCCGACTGGCACCCCGTGTATTTAGGAAATTTTTTTTAGGGAAAATTTTTTAAGCTTGAAATTAAGCTTGCTATGTCAAGCTTGATTCAAGCTTGAAATGTCAAGTGTAATGCAAGCTGGGCAAGTGTAAACTAGAACACTTGATTCAAGCTTGCATTAAGCTTACACGCTTGAAATTTTCAAGCTTATTGACTTGTTAAATCAAGCTTGCTGAAAGTTTGCTGTGCTGTCTGGGTAGTGATTAGACCTTTTGCAAAATTCTTTAATTTTGATTGTACTTAATGGCAAATGTAATATTTTGAAAAAAAAAACATTGAAAATGCCAATGCCAACAATAATACATTATGTAAACATACCCTTTCCCCCCCTTCTTTCAGGTTGATCGAGAGTGTTCCAAATGTGGTCACCAGAAAATGACTTACTCAACTCTTCAAACTCGCTCTGCTGATGAAGGACAGACAGTCTTTTATTCTTGTCCACAATGCGAGTAAGTTGTTAATATAGTTATTTATTGAATAATATGAAATTTGCCTTGAGGGAACCCCCCCCCCTTAAAACAGGCCTGCACAACTTTGACCATGCTGTGGGCCATATTATGCTAAGTTACAGTGTTATTATTTAAAAATATATGTGTATAACTATATTGTTCAAGAATTAACTAAATAAGGAACTAAAGAACAAAATACAGTAGACGCTTCTTTTACAAATGCAATTTTACGAACCATTTAAGTGGTAGTGCTGTAAAAGTAACAACAAAATGAGTATCCGTATGTATTTGTTACTTAGATGTTCGCTATTCGTTACTAAGTATTCGTTACTCGTTACTTTCGTTACTACTAATAGAATCGGTAATAGGGTGTTATATGTGCCCCATAACAACACATCCGGGACAGTGTTGTTATGGGTATATGCCGCCCATACATAAACCCATAACAAAACCTAACCCAAAAGAATTTTTTTTAGCGAAGTTGTACAAAGTTGTATTTAGAGCTTATTTTCTCTGATTTACAAATTGTTTTTATACACATTTATGGTTTTATACAATGCTAAATTATCCGAATTACTGAGTACACATAGAAATCTTCCAAAGACATATGCCATTCTTTTTTTTCTCAACCCCCCCTTTTTTAAATTCTGAACGCTGGTTTAACCTGTTCACTCTTATCATAAAAAGTGTAAAGGAAAGCTTGTGACTCGTGTTTTTTTCTGGGAGCGGATTCTCGAATACTGAGATCCAGGGATTGGGCCATATATATTAAATTCACAGGGCAGGGGATCTCAGTATGATATCAACTACTTTGCGTCTCTACAAGCATAATATCTTTATTATTTGTGAGTTCATATTTCATATCAAAAACTTCTTTTGCTGGACGATTTTTTGAAGTAAATTAAAAATTACCATATTTTAAATTAAAATTGTTTAATTCAGTGAGAATTATCTATTTTTAAGATATTTCCAGTTCTATTTCTGCACTTTTGGGATGAAAGGGGTTAGCCCCTTCTGTGGGTGCATATATGAGAGCATTCTTTAAACAAAAATTATCACTCCTTTCATACAGAAAGAATGGTTGCACCGGACTATACATATTCCATGAGTTCATGGAATAAAATGTACCATAAAATAGGGCAGATGGCCCCCTAAACGCCGACATTTTAGAAACATACTGAACTTTATTGAATTATTTTAATACCAGTGGCTTACGCAGGAGTGGGCATAGAAATCCCGGGTAGCTCCCAATTTTTTATATATTTTTTAAACAATTACTTAAAAAATGTGTTTAGGTTTCCATGCTAAATATTTTTTTTTAGTTCCAAATAATATTTTAAATAATAAAAATGTGTGAATTCGTTTACTTTATAAAAAAAATATTTTTTTAAAGGTGTATTTAAATAATTTGTTATTTATTACTCATATTTCGATTCTAGCTAAAAAAAAAAAAGAAAAAGTTAAGTTCGCAATCCTGCTTCGGAACCACCCTGAAAGAAAGAATTCTGATTGCACCACTATTTAGTACTGTGGCGTTGCATTTCAGAGCCCGCTCCAAGGCAAGCGCTGGTCATAAACGCGCGCTCCAAGTCGACTTTACGAGCCGAAGATCCTCCGTATCAGCTGGCGCAGGCGCAGACTCGATGGAGAAAAAAGAGCAGCTTTGCTCCTCGGAATGCAAGTCAGTTTTCGATGGCTCGCCCGTGAATGCCGTTTGGGGAGTCCCTCCTCACTGCAAAAGCGCTGAATGTTTTATATTTTAATCTTTCTATTGATACACCTTCTGTTGATTTTAGTTAATAAATGTTATTGTCTGTTCTGTGGTTAAACGTTCTTGTTTTATCACACCAACAAGTAACACTGGTGACCCGGAAAAAAGTTTCAAAGAAAGTCAATTAAAGCTTTTACTCAAGATGACGGATACAGGATCTGAAGAGGCTGACAAAAATGCGAGTGCTACTCTGAATAGGGTCTCTGTCAAGGTGCCGCCCTTTTGGAGAGAAAATCCATCTGTGTGGTTTCGTCAAATTGAAAGCCAGTTCATAACTTCTGGTGTAACATCAAGTATAACGAAATATCATATTGTGATCGGAAACATCGAAACAGAAGTTCTATCTCAGGTTAGTGACATAATTGATTCTCCTCCTGATGATAATGCATACAGTGTACTTAAAAAACGCCTGATAGCTATTTTTTCTGATTCTGAGGAACGTAGGTTAAGGAAACTTTTGCAAGATGTAAATTTAGGAGACAAGCGTCCCTCCCTCCTCCTCCGCGAAATGCAGGAGTTAGCGGAAACGAATGTTGGTCAGGGATTGCTTAAATCCTTATGGTTGCAACGTTTACCTACACAAATACAAGCTATTTTGGCTACCTCAGAGGATGAATTAAATAGATTAGCTGTAATGGCTGATAAAATTGCTGACGTAACGAGTTTGTCGTCTTTGAATAGCACAGAGTTAAGTTCAAAATCGGAGAAGTTAGATGTTACAAATAAAGCTCTAAACGATTTGCAAATACAGATTAACGAATTAAATACGAGAGTTGATAAACTTTTTACTCTGTATTCTCGAAATAGATCAGTTTCTCGAAAACGTAATAATTCTACCCGTCGTTCTGACAGTGAGGGGAGGTCATGCTGGTATCATTTTAAGTTTGGTGAAAAGGCAACTAAATGCACGAAACCTTGCTCTTTTTCGTCGGAAAACTAAATAGCCAGGCATTTTCAGCGACGAATGTTGAGGCTTTAAAAAATTGTCGCTTAATAGTACGTGAAAGAAATTTGGGCATAGACCTACTGGTTGACACCGGAGCAGATTTAAGTGTTATTCCACCTACACCTGATGAGCGCTTTTATAATTCAAAGTCTCTTTTAAATTTGTTAGCTGCAAATGGTACTAAAATTAATGTATTTGGAAAAAAGATATTGAATTTAGATATCGGCCTTCGTAGAATTTTTCCTTGGACATTCACAATTGCCGATGTATCTCGACCTATACTCGGTGCAGATTTCTTGCATAATTTTGGAATAATCGTCGACTTAAAGTCTAAAAAATTGATTGACAGCTTGACTAGCGTTTCTTCTCGAGGTAAAATTTCACAAGTACTGTGTCAAAGAATAACCCTCATGCATCCGTCTGAAAGATTCGATATGTTATTAAAACAATACAGTTCTTTATTTGATGATAATTTTGAAACGCCTAATAAGTCAAATGTCTGCCATACAATAGAAACCAAAGGCCCACCGGTTGCGGCTAAAGCTAGACGTCTGTCACCAGACAAATTAGCAGCAGCTAAAGCAGAATTTTCATACTTAGTACAAAAAGGAATTTGTAGCGTTTCGAAAAGTTGTTGGAGTAGTCCACTGCACATGGTTAAAAAATCCGACGGTACATGGCGTCCATGTGGCGATTATCGTGCTTTAAATGCAATTACAATACCCGATAATTATCCAATACGACATATTTATGATTTTACATATAATTTATACGGAAAGAAAGTTTTTAGCACATTAGATTTACGAAAAGCATATCATCAAGTTCCAATGAATAAAGAAGACATACCAAAGACCGCTATTATTACGCCATTCGGCTTATTCCAATATAATTTTATGACCTTTGGATTACGAAATGCGGCCCAAACCATGCAACGTCTTCTGGATCAAGTTTTGGAAGGATTAGACTTTTGCTTTGTTTACATAGATGATCTGCTAATAGCTTCTAATGACCTAAATGAACATCTACTTCACCTAACAGAAGTCTTTTCTCGCTTAAAAGAACACAAATTAAAAGTTAATTTGCCAAAGTGCACATTTGCAGCAGACCAAGTAAAATTTTTGGGACACATGATCGATAAAACAGGTATAAACCCTTTACCCGACAGAGTAAAAGCAATCGAGGAGTTTCCAAAGCCAAATACTGTCGTTGAACTTCGACGTTTTTTGGGTATTTTAAATTTCTATAGAAGATTTTTACCCCATTCAGCGGAAACACAACTCCCATTGCATGCAATGTTGGGACCTGGTAAAAAGAATGATAAATCAGTATTGAATTGGTCAGAAGAATCTGAGAGATCCTTTGAAAATTGCAAGAGAGTATTGAAAGAGATAACGTCCTTAAAACATCCAAATTTAAAAGCTCAAATCGCAATAATGTGTGATGCTTCAGACAAGGCCATAGGCGCTTGCGTTCAGCAACATAACAAAGATGGATGGGAACCTCTGGGATTTTTCTCAAGGAAATTAAGCTCTACTGAAATGAAATACAGCACTTACGATCGTGAACTTTTAGCGATTTTTGCTGCAATTAAATATTTTCGTTATCTTTTGGAAGGAACTAACTTCATAATTTTTACTGATCATAAGCCTTTAATTAAAGCATTTTTACAAAAATATGATAAACTTTCTCCACGACAAATCAATCAGCTTAATTTCATTGCAGAATTTAGCACTGATGTTCGTTATATGGCTAGTTCAAAAAATACAGTAGCCGATGCCTTATCAAGGATTTACGAAGTGCAGTTCCCAGAACCTTTGGACTTTCCAGCTATAGCGCGAGCCCAAGAATCCGATGAACAACTTAAAGAACTCTTGTCAAATCCTAATACCGTTTTTAAGTTACAGAAACTACCTATTCCGAATTCTGATTACTCTCTATATTGTGATACTTCTACAGCTATGATTCGCCCTTATATTCCGGAAGAATTTCGAATACAAGTGTTTAATACAATGCATTGTCTTGCTCATCCTGGTATTAAAGCAACAGTGAAATTGATCACAGATCGCTTCGTATGGCCAGACATAAAAAAGCAAATTGCACAGTTATCGCGAACCTGTATTCCCTGCCAGAAAGCCAAAGTTTCTCGGCATGTACATTCTCCTTTCGGTGAATTTAAAGTTCCAAGTCAGCGTTTTTCGCATATAAATATTGACCTGATTGGACCTTTACCATCTTCGCATGGTATGTCATACTGCTTAACGTGTATAGATAGGTTTACAAGGTGGCCAGAGGCTTTTCCACTTCCGGATATAAAAGCTGAAACAGTCATAAATGCATTTTACAGCGGTTGGATTGCGCGGTTTGGAATACCCGAGCGCATAACAACTGACAGAGGTACACAGTTTAGGGGTGAGGTACTACGATCACTAGCAAAGAATTTTGGAATAAATCTGTTACATACCACGGCATATCACCCACAGTCAAACGGGATTATTGAGCGCTGGCATAGAGTGCTAAAACAGTCCATAATGTGCCATACCTCCATTCATTGGACTGAAGCTTTACCCATGGTTCTTTTGGGATTACGCACGGTTTACAGAGAAGAAATAGAATCTTCACCAAGTGAACTAGTGTATGGAGAAAATCTTAGACTACCAGGACAGTTTTTTACAGCTACAACAGCCGATACACCTGATAGCAAATTTTTTGCTAGGTTAAGTAGGCATATGCAACTTTTAAAACCAGTTCCTACTACTAGTCATAATTCAACAAAGATTTTTATTTTTAAAGATTTGCATACATGTTCACACGTTTTTCTCAGGGTAGATGCTGTCAAGCCATCTCTATGTACCCCGTATACAGGGCCTCACAAAGTACTTAAACGAGGTGATAAAACCTTCAATATCGTTGTTAACGGCAAGGAAAGGACAGTGTCAATTGATCGTTTGAAACCTGCTCATATGCCCTCTCTAAATCCTCTTCCAGCACCATCTTTTAAAGATGTTTCTCTGCCAGATCATACAACTGAAAAAGTACCATCAAATGATGAAACACTTCCCTCTACGGTCACTGAAACAGTGCCGCCAGGTGTTAAAACACCCGTTTATCGAACCCGGTATGGACGTAAGGTCCAATTTACAAAAAAGTACCCTGAACTCTAAAATTCTTCTAGTCTTTCTCGTTTCAGATTTTTTTCCAGGAGGGGAGGTGGTGTGGCGTTGCATTTCAGAGCCCGCTCCAAGGCAAGCGCTGGTCATAAACGCGCGCTCCAAGTCGACTTTACGAGCCGAAGATCCTCCGTATCAGCTGGCGCAGGCGCAGACTCGATGGAGAAAAAAGAGCAGCTTTGCTCCTCGGAATGCAAGTCAGTTTTCGATGGCTCGCCCGTGAATGCCGTTTGGGGAGTCCCTCCTCACTGCAAAAGCGCTGAATGTTTTATATTTTAATCTTTCTATTGATACACCTTCTGTTGATTTTAGTTAATAAATGTTATTGTCTGTTCTACGGTTAAACGTTCTTGTTTTATCACACCAACAAGTAACAGTACTAAAATGTTAGAAAGCCCGAAATTAGCACCCCTTACTAACATGCTTCTCTTATATGTATTGCTCCTCTACAATTATAAGAACACCCCCTTCCCCCCCTGCAAAAAAAAGTTCAACTGCGCATAAGAACGCACTATACACCGGATCCTATCCCCCCATTGTACGACCCATATCAATAGAGCAGCAGATAGTATATCCATCTCCATAACTGTAACGAAACATACGGATTCTTCCAAACCTCATCAAAACGATACCATTCGGCTCAGCACAAACGAATTGCAACCAGAACATACTACTACTCAAATACCGAAACTGATTTTTCCCTTCAAACAGCGAGAATCCATAATACTTCCGGTATCTAGTAACGGAACGGAACAAACTATTACTCAAATACCGAAATTCATTTTCTCCCTCCGGCAGTCTTGTATTCGAAGTTCGAACCTGGTCGATCCGAAATGCACACTCAAAAGTCATTTTCCCCCTTGAAACCGCGATCCGATATCCAGTAACAAACAGAAGATATTAGTACTCGATTACTGGAACCCGTTACCCCCCTAGTTCGCCTCGCCTGGAAGTCTGTATTCGAAGTTCGAAGCTGCTCGATCCGAAACAGCTTCGGATCGAGTAACGAGTAACGATATCAACCGAAAAGTAACAATTCGTTACTTCGAGTCTGAGTGATTATCCGTATCTTAGTACCGAAAACATGCGGTTTGCTTCAGCTCTATTAAGTGGTACCTATGGGTTTGTAAAAACAAGCGCCAACTATAATAACAGAATTAAAGAACTTAATGATAAATTTTGCATTTTTTTGGTGCCAAGTTTATCATATTCGGGAGTCATATGAAGTTGCTGTTTGTAAATGTCTCCCAAATAATTGTCAGTCAACAATGGGCACTGCTTGTATTTCTTGAGATTCATAATAGAGAAAGTTTGTTCATATATGTACAGTCGACTCCAGTTATAGTGAACCTCTGGGGACCGGCAAATATCGTTCACTATATCCGAAGTTCACTATAAGCAAAGTGTCCCCATATGAGCAAGGAATGCATTATATACATAAGTAAAAAATAGTGTTTTATACCCACACTGAATATTTGTGTAAATCAAACATAATTAATCGTATTTATGTCTTATTACTCCTAAGTGCTGCAATAATTTGGGAGATTCCATTCAATTGGCCGGAAAGTGCTAATGCCTGTCAAGCAATAGCGAGCAGTGGTTGCACCAGCAATGGAAAATGCAATCGTTCAAGGACGAGAGATATGTCTGTTTTTGTTCACCATGAAATGTACCCTACTTTTTGTTAAGTGCTTAGTAGCCGAAAAATGCCATTGATTCTAACCTACTAAGAATATAATCCCCTTTTACAGATTTCCCCGGATAGCAAGCGTGAATACAATTAGGAGGGGCACTGTCTGATGAATTAGATTAAAGTGCTTGTGGTCTTTTCTTTCTGGTCAAGAATGAGAATGAAAAAAGTTGCATGTTTCTTTTAAAAATTGCCATTGCTACCTTCTTCATTGTGGAAGTGTGGGTGTCATGCGCTTTCATGCAGGGTGAAAAAGATGAGCTTATCTTTAAAGCACTGGGGGTATCGGACAAAAGGAGTACGGGGAGGAATACACCATGGGCTATTTTGCAAGGGAATTGAAGAGCTAAAGATTAGTAAGCATCACTGCAATGAATAAATTCCTGGTTTCACAGCGATCAAGAGTCTAAAAGCCCTTTCTCTAATGCGCTATTGTTCCCCTCTCCCCCTCACCATGCTAGCCAACAGACCTCAGCCTAGCCACTGACAATTCCCCTGTATTTCAGAACATATGCTTGATAATCTCTTTGTGTATTTATGTAATGCAATATAGACAACCTTTGAGAATATAGACATAAAAAAACTTCATCTCTGCCAGTTTCAGAATTTTCGAAGTTCAGTTTTTAGGTTCACTATAACCGAAGTCATGTTCACTAAAACCTAAAACTGCTATTCACATTTCTAATGTAAGTGTATTGGGATTAACGAGATTTGCATTCACTATAGCCAAAAGTTCATTATATCCAGATTCACTATAACCGGAGTTGACTGTATTTTCCAAAAGTTTGTAGAACATCAATAAGGTTTTTATGTTTTTTATGATCAAGATTCTTACAAAACTCTTGTAAACTGAATTCCCTTTGATTACAGAGCTCATTCTAGGTAAGGAAAAGGGCAGGGTGCAAAGGTTTTAAAAAAGGGTATCATGTATCTTAAAAAGGGCAGTACATATCCTGATTAAAAGCTTTTTTAATTTGGAAAAAAAGAAAAATCCACAAAAAAATTGAGTAAAACAATGTGTTATTGATTAATCCTAACTAATATTATAAATGCGAAAGTGAGTTTGTTTGTTTGTTTATGACGCTTTCACGCCTAAACCGCTGAATCGATTAGGATGCATTTTGGTTTAGATACAGAAGGGACCCTGGAGATGGTTATAGGCTAATTAGAATTTTAGATTTTTAATTACTTTTTAAATTATTAATTAAAAACAGTTTTTACGTTGCCATGCTTGGCGAGTTTCACCCGTATCAAATGATTCATGTTTTGAGCTAACAAGAATGTTATTACTTCAATAACAGGGTGTCGACAGATCAGGGAACTCATGGAAAAATCAGGGTACTTTATCGATCTGGAAAAATCATGGAAATATCAGGGAATTTTGTAAAAATATTTAAAAATCAGGGAACTTTCGTTTTTGCCTAGTGAACTAGATCATTTTTAGTTGTCAGTCAGCATCTGACTCGCGGCTCCATTCCGGATCATACGATACTCAACTGATGCAAACATTTTAGGAATCTGAAAACCAGAATATAGATTATATGAGAACATAGAAGTATGAATGAAGGTTTTCAAAAAACAAGGTGCACATGATAAAGTTTTCGGATTTCGCACATACTAGTCTTTATATTCAGATGACTAGATGTCTTTTTTTTTTTATATATATATATAGAAAGGGCGTATTTTGAAGCCTTTTTACATATTTTTTTTTTAATTTGAAATGATGCAACGATTAAATAAAATAAGTTATTAGGTGGCCAGTTTATTTTGATCAGTCATCCTTACGCTTAAAATTGAACACTATCTTTAAAAAACGAGGAAACTTTCTGCTATATTGTCTTTTAGTGTTCAGCTAAACTTTATGTTTGGATTTATGAATTTGAATTACAATTTTATTAATATTAAGTATTTTTGTGATTTTCTCATATTTATTTCCCTATATGAAGCATTCACCTGTTGGTGCATGATACACAATGGTGATTTACATGAAAGATTATGGTATGTATATAATTAGTTCTGGAAATTTGATAAAGATAGTCAGGGAAATCAGGGGAAAATCAGGGAACTTTTTTTCTCAATTTCTGTAGCCACCCTGAATAAATGAGCGTGTGCATCTGAAAAACATTAAATACCACAGAAATTAAGCCAGTTTTATGCCAAATCTATCTATCTGTAATAATAAAAATGAATGTTCTCCAGACAAATCTACAGAAAGCAGAGCTTTGAAAATTTGAGCATGACTGAGTCCATAACTTCGGTAAAGTGCACCTGAGGCTCAGAATTTTGAAATTTTAACTACTTTTCTACTATTAATTAAAAGCCGTTTTATCGCCCGTACAAAATGATTTATGCTTTTGAAATAAAGCAGAAATTCTATTTGCAAAATCACATGCATTTTAACATGGAAATTATGTTGATTTTACGCCAAATTAAAAAACATAAATAAAGAAAAGGGTACTTGCGTATTATCCCGGCGGTCCGCTAAGACAAGCGATTTTTTGCCTAAATAAATGCCGGGCACATGAAATTATTAATGGTTTTGAATACTATTGGCAACAGTTTGGCAACTCATTTGACAAAAAAATAGTTTGGCGGGAATGACCGCCGGGATAATAGGTAAGTGCCAAGAAAAGTCCAGATGTGTTTCTTAAAGTTCGTAAATTTCCAAATCCTACCAATAATATAAATGTGTATGTTTATGTGTTTGGATGTTTTTGACTGAATCACACAAAAATGGTTGGAAAAATTTGTAATGAAGATAGCTTATGCCCTGGATTAACATACAGGCAACCTTTCAAGCATATAGCATAAATAATTCTTTTACAAAGACACTCAAAATAATGCTAATGTATTGCGCTCTATGGAAATTTTGTAGCAACTAAACCGATTTTAAAACTTTCTTCACTGATTGAAAGTCCTAGGCCTATATGATCCTAGGCCTATAGGGTCCTAGGCGTATATGGAGAATTCCTCTGTGTGGAATTTTCTAAGGGATCCTAGCCCGTATTTTTGCAAGGTTTTTGAAAAAAATACAAAAACTGCGAGCGGTTAGGTCGACAGGTGCGACCGGTGTTTGAACCTGGCACCTCCCGCCTTCCAGTATTGAGAGCAGACCCTCTTAGACACTGGGGAGACCCTGAGTGTTATAGGCTACCTTTTATGCATATATCACAAATAGTTCTTTTACAGGTATACTCATAAGAATTACATTACGCTCTATGTGTATCTCTGTAAGTACTGAACCGATTCCAAAACTTTTTTCACTGATAGCAAGCTACACTATTCTTGAGTATTATAGGCTAAAATTAATGCATGTAGCGCAAATAGTTCCTTTACAGGAACACTCAAAATAATTCTAATACATTACACTCTATGAGTATCTCTGTAACTATAGAACCAATTCTAAAACTTTTTCACTAATAGAAAGCTGCACTATTCCTGATTAACATAGGCTAAAATTCATGCATATAGCATAAATATTTCTTTTACAAGAACACTCAAAACAGTTCGCAAATACTGTCGTAACTGACTCTATTCTCCAAATGCCTGAAAAAAATCTAAATTTAATAATTTTACATACTCTGTTATTTTAAATGAAGTATACTACCATGCATTATACTTCATTTAAAATAAGTAAAAAACAAATAATATTTAAATGCAGTTTCTTTAGTCGCAAACATATTTGTTATTCACACATGCTTCGTTTCTCTTGGGACCTAATTCTAAAGCCATCGCGGGTAGCCGCTAGTTTAAAATATAAATCTTATATTGTTTCAGGCCTTCAGCATGCAAATGGAGTAAAACAATTTAAGGTAGTTTAAATATGCTTATTTCTTAAAAAAAAAAGTTAGGATAGTATATCAGTTACAAGAAATAAATAAATCGATATTTAGAACTATTAAAATGTACACATCTTTATTTTCTGCTGAATAAAAGAATAATGCTTTTTTATGTGAGTTATTGTTCAGAAATCCGCAAGAAAAAGAAAGCTCTTGTTATTTCTCTCGGGCACGAAAATTTTCTGCATTTTGGTTACTTGGCACATTAAAAAAAAAAAAAAAACAGTTACATGAATTTCATTTAAAAAATATATAACTATCGAGAATCTCCGTGTTCCATATCTGCCTACTGAACTTCAATCTTTTTGCATCCTTTTGGCAAATGAATATTTTCTCTTATGTAATTTGTTATTCATACGCAAATGCAATTACAGACTACATGAATGCATAATTTGATTTATTTTTATATATTTCTTTGTCTTTTATACATCTAAAAGTTTGTATTCAAACCTGTATGAAATCACACCACACTGATTCTATGATTAAAAGAGGAAATGGATGTCTTAAATAAATTTTTCTTGGCTAAAGGGGGGGGGGGCACTGCTTTATTTTATGTCTTGTTTTTTAAAAATTCAATTTTTAATATTCTATTGTTAAATTAAAATACACTGGTGAAATAAATTAAGAGAATTTGCATTTCATGAAAAGAACTGAAGTGAATGTAAAACCACTGCTTCTACACAAAAATGCAAATCTTGTATGCCAAATACGAAAGCGTACACGTGTGCGTAGGTGGAGCCAGTAGAGAAATAGGCTTTATAAGTGCGCATAAGTTAAGACGCATTTCATTCGCTATCACATCTGGGTAAATTTCTTGGTGTTATTTTACAGTAAAAAGTTAAATTTCAAATTACAACAGTAAAAATGTGTAACCACCAACGTTTAGATGATGGAATGAGGCCGCAAATTGTGGGAAGGCTAGAAGCATGCCAATCTCAAGTCAAAATTTGTAGAGAGTTCAATTTAACACCCAGCATTGTGTGTAACTTATGGAAACAGTTCCAGGATACTGGAGGCCACTTAGAGCTCTTCTGGTTGATGAATTTCCAGAGTGAGAATATTTTCCGGATGGATTGGCCAGCCAGATCTCCAGACCTTAACTCTATAGAGCATGGCTGGGATGCTCTGGGGAGGGCAATTGCAAGTCGCACCCCCCCCTCTGAGAACCATCTAGAGGGCAATTGCAAGTCGCAAACCCCCTCTGAGAACCATCCAGGGAATGAAAACAGCATTGCTGAACGGATGGGACCTATTGTTAAATTAAACCAATTGGGACCAATTGTTGCAGGAAATGATAAATTGCCTTATTTCAAATATTAAATCATGCAGCAAGACCTGTATATGTGTAAGAAGGGACCATACCCTCAATTAACCCAGTTTTTGTTCATTCTGCAACTACTGTTTCATACCTTCTGACTCCAAAGTGTTTTACGCACGATCATGCATGTGTAGTACAATATTGAATGGTTATTTGTTTTGTATTGTATCGATGCATGTACATATCGAATTTCATTAAAATTGGTCCAATTGTTCTGAGATAATCGGCCAAGTCTGCAAATTCTCTTAATTTCTTACACCAGTGTATAAGGCACTTTCAGTAATTCAACTTCACAGAAAAGTATTTTTCCCATAATATGTTTATTGATTTCTGTATCATTTTTTCCCTGCAATTTCAAAATCTGGAGAATCAATATTTCATTTTATTCTCATATGAAGGTTTTTTAAAAACTATTTTTATAGTTAATTTTAAAAAGCATAATCTTGTGAGTTGGAGACATAGGAAGGAGTATAACATCTGTCCCTATCGTAGTTCCACTTCTGTGTGCTGAGGTTCTCCAAGACCAAGAAGATTATAAAATTATTTTAAAGAATTTTTTTCAATAAAACAAGAAAACTTTTCCCTTCTTTTATTCTGTCACGTGAATGCTTAGTTCAGAAAATGAATATGGGATTCAGGAAATGCTAATGTATAATTTTTCATTCCATTTCTGACCAAAAAAAAAAAAAAAAAAAAAGAATTAGGCCTTAAAATTGATTTTTTTTCTAAATGTTTATTTTATTTTATTTTTATATCAAAAGAATAGTATGAAATTAGGACGTGACTTATGATTTATCCTGATTTTGGATTTTACGATATTGCTTAAGATAATCATTTTAAATAATGATAGCCTATTTTCTTTTATTAAATGTTCTGTATCTAAAACTTATTATTAAACAATTATTTATAAAAGAGTGCATAGTTATTTTCTTCCGGATAAAAGTCAATTTATTTGTGGTTGAATTTAAGCTCACACATATTCCCTTGTTCCATATTTTTGAATTCTAATCAATTCTATGAATATACATGTCTGAAAATACTTGCAGGTATATTTTTCATTTTTTGCTGGAAAATATGGCAATGTGTATTTCCTCTTTTTTGCTCCTCAGCTATTCTGATGTCGGGAAAAAGAAAAAAAAAAAAAAAACAGTTTATTGTTGTAAATTGGCATGCAACATTGATGGGGCAAAATGTTTCCTATTATAGAAAATACTTTGAAATAGGTGATAATCTGGATTTTCTTGAATTTTTTGGGGGCTATTATCCCCCTTTCTTGCCCTTAGTAAGTTATGCCTATGCTCATAATTTCTCTGCCTGACCTTAGCTAAGGTTGCAAAGTATGCTTTACAACATTACATATTTATAAAGCATAAGCATAAAGTATGTCTTACACATTCTCTAAATATTTTCAAAAGAAAAAAGCGTACTTCTGTTACATATATTTAAGCAGAGATTGCCCTGGCCTTAAAACACAACTTTTGTCAACCCAATTGCCAAATTAGTTTTTTTCTTTCACCAAAAATATTTTTTCTTTCGCCAAACTTTTCTTTTTAAAGGGGGGAGAGGGCAATTTGCAATGTTGTATAGCGACAGTGCAACCTCTCTTTAATTCATAAGCTGCCACTGCACTGTAGATATATTTTTCATGCTAAAATATAGATATATATTTTTGCCTAGTATTTCCTTTTATGTAGTTGATAATTTGACATGTTCCTTCTTTTTATAGCCACCATGAACATGAACATTCATAGATCTTCTGTTTACTAACTGTACAATCCAAAGGATGCAATACCTAGATTGTGAATATTCATTTTCTGTTACAGTATATATGTATACATATCTATATTTGTGATAATTAAATAAACAAATTGTGGCTGTAAGTGTAAGTATACTTATTTTACCATTGGTTCATTCACATCTGTTTATGTATGATTATCATTAAATTGCTCTTTTCAAAAACCATATAAATCATGATTTTTCGTATTCAAAGTTTTGTAATATATTCCTTATGTTAGTGTTTATTTAAAATAAACCATTAATAGATACAAAGTATTAATCATTAATACTTAGAAGCCTAATTAAAACCTAAATAAGTTCTTAAAATCCACATACTTGTTTGCTGTACAGTTTTTTTGATACCTGAAAAACTTATACTAGGTGGTCGCTGAAATGACCAATTGAGTTGGAGATAATACTAAATGAGTTCCCACTATTGGGTTAATATTAAGAGATACATTAATTTTCATCTGATAATTTGTGGATTATTTGCTGAAATAGTTGAAAATGTAACCTGTGCATATTATACATTCATGGGCGCCCATAAGGGGGGACAAGGTAGGGCACTTGCCCCCCTAGAGTTTCAGGTTAATGTCTCATGATGTAAACAAATGGTAAAACAAGAACTAAATTTGTTAAAAGTTTGAAATTTGCCCCCTCTAGAAAATTTTTTTGAAGTTTGCCCCCTCCCTAGGAAAATTCCTATGGGCGCCCATGTATACATTACTGTAGTTTTTAATTTTTTTTTTCTAAAAGCTTCAAATTTTACAATTAATGTTTTTTTATAAAACCAAAGCAAAAATTACATTTACATTTCCCAATACATTTTGACCATGGAAATTCGAATCTGTTAATCACATCAATGGATGATTCATACTAGGATTATGCCATATATCCATCAAATATCTCACACGTCATTACACAGCATAACTGTACTCTGGAACTGAAGACTGAATTGGAAATACAGTCAGTCTTGATATAGTGAACCCGGTTATAGTGAATTTCAGCTATAGTGAACACATTTCTTTATTCCTGATTCACATACATTAGAAATGTACATAGCATTTTTCGGTTTTAGTGAACCATGATTTTGGTTATAGTGAACTTAAAAATTTCTGGATGGCAGAGGTGATGTTGTTCATTTCTTACGAAGTGTGTCTCTTTTGTGTTTGAGTAGAGATAAAATACTGTTCTGAAATGCAGGTGAATTACCAGTGTGTAGGCCAGAGATGGGCAAACTTTTTAAATCACGGGCCAAAAATCGAAAAAAAAAAAAAAAGTTTGGCAGGCCAAGATAAATTTTTCTAAAATTTTAAAAACAATATACAAATATTACAATTTAAATATCATGGGCGTAACTTGGGCTTCGAAACTGGGGGGGCAAATGTCATTCTAAATGAAAGTCCATATATGCGTGCCCGTACACACACACATATATAAAAAATGTTAAAATATATACTTATTATAAAAGAAGATGTCTGTGTGTGTGTCGGCGGCGTTACGGACAAAGGGCTACACCTAGAAACACCAAATTTGGTATTCAGGAAGTTGTGCACCTCGAAGCGATTTTTTCAAAATTCCGCCTAGAATTTTTTTTATTTTATGTTCTATGCGATTTTTGGCATTTTTTCTCACCTAATTCGTAATAACGGCGGAAATTACGCTCGCAGCAAAAAGGCATTTGTATCATCGGATAGAGGAGAAAATTTCCTTTTAAAAACAGTTTGTTCTGAATACGTAACATGATTTACCGATTTTTAGGAATTTTTTTACTAAGCATCTGTTTTGGCTAATTTTTTCGTAAAATAATTTTAAAACTGTCGCATCTTGAATTCTATCCGTCATAACTTTTTGATACTTTGACAAATCGTGAAACATTCTTTTCTCCCTCTTTGAAAATGAAAACGAAAAAATTATGTAAATTAGATGATTTTTTACGAAATTGAATGCAACCTAATGTTTATAATTTAATAGCATCAACGCGGAGAGCTTACGTCATTGCATTGCAATCATGGTCGGAGAATTTATGTTGGGTTGTTGCCTCAAAAAGGATTAGAAAAAAGGTTTTTCCACCTATCCATATAAATTTTTAATGGGGCACCGTCTGTATTTTCAATTCGCAAGTGAGGATCGATGATGTCAGTTGCTTTAAGATACGTAAAAATTACTCCACACTTTTAACTCATTTATTCCAGCTCTTTTTTCAACACAGGGAGACGATATTTTGATTAAAATTTACTGTAGAAATAAACTAAGAAATTAACGATTATTATTATTAGAAGTGGTATTTTAATCCGTTGCTTATTTAAAAATTGAAATGTCTTAACACAGCTGAAAATGTTCATTTTAAAAATTACAAAGTTCGTTTTAAAGCGCAATATATTAAAATTTTCTATTTACCCCCCTTTTTTTTTGCATTTAATTATGGGGCGGGCGTTGCCTAACATATCATGCATGCTGCGAGTATAGCTTCATTTTAACGTTGAATTACGTTCCTCCATAGTGGTCCTACATAAAGCAAAGTTTTAATGATACCGTTGAAAACTACTATGCAAAATATCGAAATTAACTCTCTCAGACAACCGGGGTATCCTTTACGGCAGTTAAACAGTGACATAAATTTTAAAAAAATGCGTGAAATTTGTACGCTCTGCAATTCTAACGCCCTGTCACAATTAAAGCGGGAATAAATAGCTCCTCGAGATTACACAGTTTGATATTTTTCAGGAGACAGGACCATGGAGGATATATAAGCTATCGCTATATTGGATACATGGATATTTAAAATGGCACAACTTGGATAGGTTCTCCCCACGGTGAGATGAAATTTTTTGCGGTGCTAAATACGCCAATCTTATAAAACTCTGCATAAATTAAATATATATGGAGAGTTTCCTTAATGGCAATGATTATGTGAAATGGTTATTATTTATGTTAATGCGTAAATCAGTGCCGGATTAACAATATAGCAGATTTAGCAAATGCTACGGGCCCCGCGCTTTTGGGGGCCCCGCGCCTTTACCTTGAAAGTTTTCGTCTTTCCCCCTCAAGATCTAGCTTTTTTGACACTTTCCAACAAAGTAGAAAAGTTAAGATTTCGGTTTGTCTGTCTGTCCATGCTTGACTCGCGTCAATAGGCATTGATTTCTACGAAATTTATATATGTTATTCTTATCTGCAGTACCATGTACCCTATTGTAAAGGATCTATGTAGCATTGATAGATTTTTTTTCTACAGGAGCACTCAAAATAGTCCCAATATATTGCGCTCTATGGGAAGTTATTCTTTAAAGCGTATCACCCTACTAACTACAAGGGGTGATCAAATGAAAAGGTTCGAAACGACACTTTGGGTACAAATGTAGACTTTATTCAAAATATACACCACAGGCCTGAGCACAACGATCCCACTGACGAACAAGCCGCAGGATTCCTTGTTCCCAGAATTCCTGTGGCCGTGACGAGATCCAGTCCGTCACAGCGTCCTTGAGTACGTCGTCCGAGTTGAAGCGCTTCCCTTTCAGGTGGTTTCTTCAGTGGAACCAACACATGGAAATCGCAGGGCAACATGTCCGGACTGTAGGGCGGATGGTCCAACGTCTCCCACTTGAACGTGGCCAGTTCCTTGGCGAAAACGGACATTCCATTTTCTCATTGACTTGTGGGACACACAGCCTTCCCAGTATACGATCATCCTCCTGCGATGAATAGTGGCCGGTTTAACACCTTCCGCTGTCAGAAATCGGATAACGCCTCGCTGCTCCTAAATCGCCGAATTTTGCAATGTGAACACCATCCTGTCCTCACATGCACTGCCGCGTCAATTGGACGTAGGAGGGTGCTTTTTACAAGAGCTTCTGCTCTCTCCTGCGGGCCCCCACATGTTCCTATCCACACAAAAGGCACGAATCGCATTACTAGATGTCTCGCTACGTGCTCTCATAGCTGCATGGACAAATATGATAACGGTTAGGTTGTTGCGACGTTTCGTACCTTTTCATTTGATCACCCCTTGTAGTTGCGCTGAACCCTGACTTCAAGATAAAACTATTTCCTCTATGACTGCAAAAAGATTACAAAGTCAAGGACAAAAAACCTAACAACTTCTACATCGTTTGTACGATCCGCTTGAAATTTTTCCGCTTGAAAGTTTGTAAAAAAATATAGAAAACAATCTGTCAATTTTAAAAATCTGAAAATCCACCCGTTCCTTCATTTTTAAGCGATTTTTCGCTATTTTCAGCACCATTTCGTTTCCGAGAGTCAGAAAAATTGAATCATTTGCGTGACAAAATGACCTATTTTAAGTGAAAATGACGTCATACAATTGGGGGGATTCCAATACGTTTAAAATAATTTCTCCCGATTACACAGTTTATTATTTTTTCCCCACAAATAAATCGTCTATTGGATATTCGAATGTTTATGTATACAAAACGAAAGCTTTCGACTGCGAAAAGATTCCGCGCGTTTCCAGATGAGCATGAAATTCGATTTGGGTCTGTAATAAAAATTGAATATGAACTTATTTATTTTAGGTGGATGAAAATTAAATATATTGAATGAAAGACAAATTTCCTTAAAATGTTTTTTCTCTCGCCCGTTGTAATTGCCTTCACAACAGGCTTTGACTTCTAGTTTTAGAGATATTCTGCTCTTTGAAATGAAACAAAATTGAATGTTATTAAGGATTACAAAATGAAGCTTTGCATCGAAAATAGTGTCTGTATAGTTAAAAGTTTTTCCATACGGGAGCACTCAAAATAATTTCAATACAATACGGTCAATGGCAGTTTAGAGACAGGCATCTATTTTAAGCATATAATACTATCCTGCAATATGATTAGCTAATAATCCGACGACGATCGTGTGCCTCCTTCAAAATTTGAGCCAAAAGCCGGCAATGTTGGCGACTTTTGCGATAAATTTCCAAATTGGGTGCGAAAAAAATGCTTTGAAAAATGAACCGAACTTGGCGATATTTTTATTATTTTACGATAAATCGAAAAAGGTATTTACGTATTATCCCGGCGGTCATTAACGCCAAACTATTTTTTCCTCAAATTTCCTGGCAAACTGTTGGCAATCGTATTCCCATTCATCATTAATTTCATGTGTCCGGCATTTATCTTGGCGAAAAAGTTGCTCGTCTTGGCGGATCGCCTGGCTTGTAGTACCTCGAAAAATGTCTAATGTAATTATATTAAGCTATGTCGATTTCTTTGGAAATTTTGAAAAGTCGTTACTCGCACTTTAATTAACTGATTTATTGTATTGTGTTTTGTTAAGGGCTATGTGCCTAGGAGTATGAGGGGGTCTCCGACCGACGAAAATTTGTTAATGCATTAGAACCCAAAACGGGTTCACGTCCTTATGATTTCAGTTATTTGTCTGTTCTGATGTCCACCCATCCAGTGTTCTAACTGCTGTGGATATACATCCATTTGTGCGAAATTTATGTTTTTTCTATGTACAGTACCACCTACCATATTGAAAATGGTGTATGTAGCATTTATATTTCTTTTACAGGAGAAAAAAATCCAATGTATAGCACAGTCTAAAAAAAGAACTAAAAGAGGGGGGGGGTTCGGGGGGGGGTCTCCCCCTGTATCTGTTGATACAGGAATGACTGAATCAACAGTCATTCTTGAAAACATATTTTAGAGATATTCGATTTTTGAAAGAAAACAAAGTTGGCATATATATTACTAAGGCTCTCAAAATGATACTCTCCATTGAGAATAACGTCCGTATTATTAATAGTTCTACAGGAGCACTCAAAAGTATTCCCATTGCAGTCTGTGGCATTTGAGAGACACTAATACATTTCTAGCACAAGACAATGAGTATAAAATTTTTATATTTTTCAGTTAAACGCTAAAAAAAATTAAAGGTCTTTTACAGGGTCTCATAAAATTGCATTTATAGTGATAATACAACATTTTTTTATCTACGAAATCTCGCCAGTTTTAACTAAAAAACATAGCAGATTTGGCGCAAAAATACTTTGTATTGGAAAGTGTTTTATAATCTATGAGCTTGGCATGATTTATCTTTCTTGATTTTTTAAGGCAACAGATAAATTTTGTAATTCTTTTTTTCTTTCTTTCTTTCTTTTCATTTTCATTTATTTATTTTTTGGATAAGACAATTTCTAAAGCTCTATATAGTGGAACTGTAAATCAGTTGTAAGACAACTCATTGAAAGAATATATGTATAACTCGGCTGTTCGAGCCTTGTCAATGGGAGACCCCCCTGAACCCTCCTAATTTTTTAGTTTCATGATTGCCATATTAAAACGGCATTAATGGACTATGTCATTTTATCTCTGATCTATCGTGTATTTCACCTGGTAACCCCATGTTGAAATTTTTAGGATTGTAACCTATTTATAGAAAAATACATGTGATGCACATTCTACAGCTTAGTAAATATTGTAACAATAGATTAAAGCTCTTGTGAACTAATAGTATTTAAATATATGTAAAATATACTTGTGATGTATATTCTACAGCTTACGAAATATTGTAACAATAGATTAAAGCAGTTGTGAACTAATAGTATTTAAATAAACGGATGAAATTTTTAAACAATCATTTTATCAAATAAATGCAACCTTACGGAGCTTATAGAAAACGGTGGTTTACGTAACACATACAACATTTTCAGCGGACATTTATTCTTACTTTTATGTCGCGTTTTCGTAACGCATTTTCGTGTCTTATTTTTATGTCACATTTTCAAAAGGGGTGAGAGATAAAATGACATAGTCATTAATATATTTAATGTGGCTGTTGCATGCCTGCATTATTTAGTCAACTCATTACCTAGGCGAAACTGAATGAGTATTCTAAAGTCAGCAATAAG
Source organism: Cheiracanthium punctorium (assembly GCA_038373885.1). Taxonomy (NCBI): domain Eukaryota; kingdom Metazoa; phylum Arthropoda; class Arachnida; order Araneae; family Cheiracanthiidae; genus Cheiracanthium; species Cheiracanthium punctorium. Next base: position 200,439 of record JAWZYV010007554.1, on the reverse strand, counting down.
AACACACACAAGAGTATATCCAACAATACTGTGGAACAAAAACACGGTTCTCAGTAAAAGAATTTCAGGGAGCATCCAAAAGGGGGGAAATAAAAGAAAGACAGAAAGAAAGGCTGTATCATTATCTTTTCGTTGACTAAAAGCGAAACTCGGACAAACGGAGGAGGGGTATCCAGATCCTTGCACCACCCACCTATGGCCTTTAGAAAATGGATTCCTTACCAATAATGTTACATTTTTGTCTTTATTTGAAGAATGAATCCAGAAATAAACAAAATATAGAAAGAAAACTAAGTGCCGAAACAAAAAAACAGACTCAGGATCTGATCAAGGTCGGATTAAAGGGAGGGGGTCGGAGGAGGTGACCGCCCCTCCCGAGAAAAATGAAATTAATGTAAACAATCCCAACTTTCTTCCATAAAATTTATATATATATATATATATATATATATATATATATATATATATATATATATATATATATATATGTGAATCTTCCATCCAAGCCTCCACCCAGAAAATTGTATTAATCCGTCAGTGGGCCGGATTATTCATTAGGCTGTAGTCTATCTGTCCCGATCATTTCAGGGACTTTTCAGTAACAAGTCGAAAGAATTTTTTAATGAAGTTGTATAATCAAACTTTTTCAAAATGACTCAATAGAACGGAAATATTTGTGGCTATTTCTGAAGATGTTCTCTGGAACGCGAGTTGACCTTCTGCATTTCCCCGAGAGCTGAGATCCATAGGATTAAGATTGTAGGAAAAACGCGCCGCATAATCAATAATAATCCCCCACGAAACAATAATTTTTATTTAAATATTGGACATAAAGTTATTTTGTTTTGCAGTAAATATGAGGATGGTATTTTAAACGGATGTTGGGCAGCCCCAAAGTACTTTTATTTTACAGTAAAGGCATTTTACAGGCATCCACGGCATTTTACGGCATTTTACGCCAAAGCCACACATCTAAAAGGTATTTTACAGTGTGGCTTTGGCGAAAGTCTAAGGTATACTAGGGTGTAAACTATCTTAGAAGGCTTTTGGTAGTTGGCTTGCTTTGTTTTTACTTAATTATTTATTTTACATTTTATAATATTTAAACAAAGGCGAATTATTTTTTGAAACAATAATAATATATAGAATGTAAGTCATTTTTTTTATAGTTGGGGAATCCCCTATTACGATAAATTATTTTATTAATCTCGGAAATTAACCACGTTAAATATGAAAGAATTGATTTTTGGCCGGTCGAAACCACAGGTCAAGTGCGCGAATGCCAGTACGTTCGTTCAAATAAAATAATTAGAACCGAGAGGATCTTCGCACGGTCGGGGTATCCGAGAAGCCATAACCTCAGGCAAACTGAAAAGAAAAAGAATTCTCGGATACTCTTGACCCACAAAGAAACTCACAAATTACTTGTCACATTTAAGATTATTATGTCTTGCAAAAACATTTGAACGTAATACGATAATGAATGTTTTATCCGAATTTTTTATTATTTATTATATAGATTATTCTATTCCTCTTATAAAGATTTTTTTTGAGCAAAATATTTTATATCATTTTAACGAAGATAAGTTGAAAAGTAATGTACATATGCTTGTAGAACACTAACGAAATGACCTTTAGAAGTGTTCCAAGCGGTATGTGGAAGTAACAGTCCCCCTGTACAAGCGTGTACAGTTTAAATGCCTTCCGTGTATGCAGTATATTTTGAATGGTGGAGGTATTATTGTGCTAGATCTATCTATCCCCAGTTCGATTTGTTATGAATTAGCCCATTAAATAAATTAAGAGAAGTTAAAAATATGTAACCTATAATTAGTAAAGACCGTCCAGATAATGAAATAATTTTACAAGCATGTTGCAAAGAATTGCCATAGAATTAAAAGATCCTATTGGTGCCAAATAATCTAAGCCGCTTCTTTTAAGCGAGCTTTGAAGAGGGAGAAGCGAAGATAGATAGAATTAATGTACGTAATAGGTAGGATTATTAGATGTGTAAGGATAATATGAATAAATCACAGTATACCATGTTAATAAATATTTCATGAAATTAAAAGTGTTTAGCCTTTTTCAACGGTTGTCTTACAACCAACTAAACGAAAAGTAATTCTAACTTACGTTAATATATCTCGCCATAATTTCAACAGAGGAGATTACTTGAACTTTTTAAAAAATAAAATTCTGTTTTGTCACATGCAGATATGATTTTAGTAAAATATTCGCTTCTTCCCGTATGAAGAGCGGGTGAGCAGCTATTTTAAAAACATCTCTTGAAAATACCATAAATGAATTCAGAAGACCTCAAAACGTGTAAATACACCAAAATCTCGAAGTCGAATTTTTTCATGATTACAATACTTTCCTTACATGGTACATGTTCAGAAACAAATAAACGGTTGTCCATTTCATGTAGTGTCTTAGGTATTTAATGCTACAATTTGAACCTAAAAAACAGTATGAAAAATACAGAAATAAGGCATTTTGAAAGCCAGGAGTTCTCTGCAAACCGTTAAGCTTTTCACTTTTTTTGATAGTGAATGGCACTGACGTAGTTTTTAAGTCATTATACTGCAATAATGCCAGGTTAGTACTCATGACGCAAACTTTACGTCAAGAGTCATTTAAGATTCCACACCACGAATAAATTCGAATTACACGTAAGGAAAATTTTTGTTTCCTACCGTGAGAAGAACGGGCACGCAGCTAGTATATATATATATATAAACTATAAATCATAAAATATTTCTTCTATAACAATGGAAAAAATCTGGAGTGACTCCACTCGACTTTCCGAACACTTACGATTAAGATCATTACCAAGCATTTAAATAAATTTTAATCGATGAATAATTCAAACATATATACCAAATTGAAGCTCGATCGAATGCACCGTTTAAACGCTAGCGCACTTTCAAGAATTTCTCCCCATAGGCCATAATGTAAAAGAAATCTTTGTCGTAGCCCTGTAGAAAAACTATAAGTCCTATAAACATCAAAATCAATACCCGTCTTACAATGGTGGTTTATAACATGTATACCCAGTTTGAGCTCAATCGAATGTACCGTTTAAACGCTAGCGCACTTTCCAAAATTTTCCTCCATAGGCCATAATGTAAAAGAAATCTTTGTCGTAGCCCTGTAGAAAAACTGTAAGTCCTATACACATCAAAATCAATACCGGTCTTGCGAAGGTGGTTTATAACATGTATACCCAATTTGAGCTCAATCGAATGTACCGTTTAAACGCTAGCGCACTTTCAAGAATTTCTCCCCATAGGCCATAATGTAAAAGAAATCTTTATTTTATCCCTGTAGAAAAACTGTAAGTCCTATACACATCAAAATCAATACAGGTCTTGCGACGGTGGTTTATAACATATATACCCAATTTGAGCTCAATCGCATGCCCTGTTCAGGAGCTATCGTGTTCACTCACATACACACAAACACACATACATCTCGTAAAAATAGCATAAATGAATTCAGAAGACCTCAAAACGTGTAAATACACCAAAATCTCGAATTCGAATTTTTTCATGATTACAATACTTTCCTTACATGGTACATGTTTGGAAAGTAAAAATACTGTACTAAAACGGATGAAATTTGAGAACAGTTATTTTTAACTGTTGAAAACAAAAAGGAAATAGTGCAATAAGTATAATTAATAAAATAGATAAAAGGGCTTACTTTTTTTCCCCTTTTATCAAACCAACTTCACAGCCACTGGTATCACTGGGGACCGAATCAGCTTTAAGCGGTAGAGTCTGTGTGTACGTCCAAAACAAAGTTCATTGGAAGGATTGGAAATTGCAATATGTGTTACTATAAAAAAAATTAAAAAAAAAAAAACTCCACAGCCACTGGACATGAGCAGGGCTTGACTGCCAAGAAACATTTGACGATCAAAAACTGAAGCGGCCGACTGATTTTCAAAGGCTCTTTCCAATAAGTAAGGAGAGGCATCATTTTTAATTTAAACAAAACTGCATTTTCCCGCTCAAAGCGAAACTATAATGGACGTCTTCTGTTTAAGGAATTCCTGACAAACAAACCCAGATGATGTTCATCAGTACATTGGAGTCTTCTCCAGACTAATAGCTTATCTTTCTTTAAAATTTACCGATTTGACGAGAAAATTACGAAAACTACTTACCTGTACTCATGCACAAAGCAAGTTAATATTTCACTGAAGGATACAGATATTCGGCTGGTAAAATTCATTTAACTTAACCAAACTTGACACACAGACATCATTTATTTAGCTTAGCTCTTTGTAATCCATTCTTTGCAGCTCATTCAACCCTCTTGTACATCTCCCGTGTTCTTCTTCGGATATCTCCCCCCCCCCCAATGCGCCAACCAGGTAGCGAAAGATTAACAACAGACTTGAAATCTAAAACATCAAGTCAATATGCTTGCGGGAAAAACTGGTCCTATTCTATTTAAGTGAACACAGATGTGCCTGATTTTTGCGTTAACGGGAGATAAAAGGGCCACGTTCGACATTTAAATCACTCCAATTTTTCGCAGAATCTTAATGGTCATTTAGTGATGACATGTTCTTATGTTTTGTTAGGTCCAGAAAAACGATCATATGCCTTGTTAAAAAACCTCTTTTCTTGCGGGGTTTGAAATACATTACAATGAAACTCATTGCACTGCACATTTTCTATTTTCTGTAACCTCTGTTCCCGCGGCACTTTCTTTAATGTTAGCGACCTGCTAAATTTACAGCATTCTAAGCTCAATGTTCATGTTTTTCCTTGACTTGGACAGAAAATTTTAAATTTTTAAGAGAGTCCAGTACGTTATTTTTATTTTATTTTTTTTGGGGGGGAGGGGGGGTTGATATTGTAAATATTTTTAGAAAAATAATGTGGAAAAAGATATTTAATAATTTGAAGAGCTGTAACGACTTTTAGCGTGACTTCATTAATCAAAAGTTCGGCATAAGGGGGGAACAGGCGTCGATACAAACAAACATTGGGTTCGTTTTATGGCCCTTTAACAAAATTACAATCGATTTTAACGGAACCCCTTCACAAAAATACAGTCGATTAAAACTGCCCTTCATTGGCATTTTACCTTATATTTTAATGTGTTTCATCAATTAATAAAAAAAGTGACTTTTATTAAAATTTGGTTTGAAAATTCACAAAAAGTTCTGAAATTCACAAAAATAGGCAGTTTTTACAAAATTGGGACCCTGGAAAATATTCCTGGATTGACCCCTGATAAATTATGTATGTTATTGAGTTGAAGACGTATTCACAAAAAAAAGGGGGGGGTATATAAATTAGGTGAATGTATATATACTCTGAAGAAAACTAATATTCTGAGATATTATCTTAGCTAGACTTTTAAACGATTTTTTTAAATGCTAGAAAATAGAATTATATGCACACATGGTTGCCCATAAGGGGGGAACAAGGTATGGAGCTTGCCCCCCCTAAAGTTTTAGGTTTATGTCTCATGATGTTAACAATGGTAAAAACAGAACTAAATTTGTTAAAAGTTTGAAATTTGCCCCCCCCCCTCCTAGGAAAATTACTATGGGCGCCCATGAAGCACATCAGCAGATCGTTATAAACAATAGCAGTGAAGGTTCCCCTTCTGTGTCGAACGTTGCTTCTCCGTATTGCTGGGAGCAACGCTGTTAGTAGGAAGTAATGAGGTGATTTGTTGCTATATTTTTCTAATGCATGAAAATCTAAAAGGGTTAAAGGTATCGAAATACTGACTTAGATAGTACTGCAACTAGAGTTTATCTCTCACGACGAACCAACTAGAACGGCCCCCTGCCATGGAACCATAACTTATTTTGGAGCCCCCTACCAAGTCTGGGGCATGTGTCCCTAGTTGCCCCTGGCAGCAGATATAAATCATAAAATCGCAGACCGTTTCTTGTTCTCTTAAACTGTGTCACATTTGTATTCGCAATTAGTCTTCTGTCAAGTCAAGTAAATTGTACCCGATCATAAAAGTGTGTTGTCTCTCTGCTACTGACCTTCAAACACCAAAATTAGGTTCATTAAAATATAAATGAGAAACTGGCCCCAACCTGTGACAGGGCGGCAACTAAAGGGGGGCAAGCGGGGACAAGCACTGGGAGACATTCTAAATAGAACGCCAAAATCAGTTATAGTTTCTTGGGATGGGGCGCGGCTCCATGCGAGGGGCGAAGGGGCATACGACCAATATAATGACCAATATGAATGGGCATCCATAAGGGGGGGGGGCAAGGTTGGGAATTTGCCCCCCTAAAGTTTTAAGTTAATATCTCATTATGTTAACAAATGGCAAAAACAGAACTAAATTTGTTAAAAGTTTGAAATTTGCCACCCTCTAGAATTTTTTTTTTAAGTTTGCCCCCCCCCCTTATGAAAATTACTATGAGTGCCCATGCACACGACACTAATTATGGTTTGCCCCGGATGACATAAACTCTAATTGCGGCATTGCCTGTGAAAATGACCTCTTTTTGCTCACTATTTACAGCAACAGGTCTTTTTTTCTAACGCTGAACAATTGATTTCAGACAAGTTTAAAATCGCTGCCCTTTGATTTTTGCTTTCCTGAGAAATTATCTTGCTTGGCCATTTGGTAGAATCTGCCATCGTTCCTGTTGGGTTGAAAAGCTTCTGTGACTATTCTTTTGTTGATTTTTGCAGGGGATTTTTTTTTTTTTTTTTTTAATCTGATAGTATATTTGGGTTATGATTTGGGGTGCATGATTTGGGTTCAAAATCATAACTTTGCCCCCTGACTTTTTAGACTAGGGGGGCAATTTTTACAACTGCAGGGGCAATTGCCCCCCCTTGCCCCCCCCCCAGATTACGCCTATGTTAAATATGTTAATGAGATGAATGAAATTGTGATTTCATTTTGGCGATGAGCATTTAGCCTCATCTGAGTCTACTTCTGAAAGAATTCTTTCCATGGTTCATAATTGAAAACACTTGTTCACATATATAAGATGAAGCAAATATAGCATTTATTTTCTCGGTGTGAGATATTAAATTTGGGAAACTTACTTTCGATAATGATTTCTAAAACTCTGACGTATTTAGAAACAACTGCTTGAGATGATTGTTAGATTGCAACTCAATTAATTCAAGCTGCAAATGTGACTTCACTGCTTCACCATTTACGTTGAAAGGCATGGTAAAAATATCCATTTCTGTTTGAATGGCACTGAAATCTTGAAATCTGCATTCAAACTCAAAATGCAGTTTTTTCAAGCCATCTTCATAATTCTTAAGCTTCTCTTCATTTACTGAGGGTATTGAATTTAACCTTGAGAAATGAGACAAATTGTTTTTAGCTAGCTGCCCAGTAAACAGATTAAGTTTTAGTTTAAAATCTTTGAAATGGGCCCAGATATCGTGGATAAATTGATTTTTCCCTTGCATCTTGACATTCAAGCTGCCCATATGACAAAGAAGAGCTGCGAAAAATGCAAAGTCCGAAAGCCATTCTGTATCTTCTAACATTTTGCACTTTGCGGAACACTGTTTCTCATGGAAGAACGACACAGTGTCGTCTTTCAGCTGCCAAACTCGCTCAAAAAACACATCCTGCACTAAGCCACCTTACTTTCGTGTAATACAGTACATCAGAGTATTCAAATTGCACGGACTGAAGAAAATCTCGAAATTGCCTGCGAGTAAGCCCACAAGTTTGAATAGTATTTACAAGATTCACGACTGCATCAAGCACAGGTTTCATATTCAGTGCAGATTTACACAGAGCATCTTGATGTAAAACACAATGTAGAAAAACAACATTGTTCCCGGGATAGTTTCGATCCTGATCCAGAGTCCAAGAAATCCAGATTTTTTTCCCTGTCATATTTGGTGCTCCATCGGTCATAATATTACATATATCTGTTATAGGCACTTTCAAAGTTAAAAGCCCTTCCTGAAATTCATGAAAACTATCACATCCCGTTGTAATTCCCTTTAAAGAACGCATGCATGCCAGTTCCTTAGTAATTTCAATGTTCTCATCAACACCTCTTAATAATACTAATTAAGCAGTATTATTTACATCAGTGCTTTTATCCGTAGGTGTGGATGGAGCAAAATTTAAACTGGCCAATCTTTGACTCTAATTGTGATGTCAAATTTTTATCGATGGCTTCAATTGTAGAAGTCATGGTTTTTTGAGATAAGCTTACAGTCTGAAAATTATTTTTCTTGTCTGGACATAAAACATCACAAACTTGGAGCATACATTGTTTAACGAACTCCCCATCACTGATAGCTTTATTATTTTTAGCAATATTATGTGCTACAATATAACTTGCATGTGTAGCTGCTTCTTGGATAGTGTTTACCTTCTTGAAAAAATTTTGTTAGCCTGATAATTTTTTACACTTTCTGCATTTTGTTTTCTTTCATATTCGGACATTGCTTCGTAATTGAATTCTTAAGCTTAGACGTGAAATGACGGGAAATGTTATATTCTTTAAAGACTGCTACAGCTTCATTGCAAATGAGACACACTGATTTATCTTTAACAACTGTAAAAAATTACCGTAAATTCCGGTGTATAACGAGCACTTTTCATACAAAAAATAAGGTCGAAATTTAAGGGTGCACATTATACGCCGGTTATAAAAATGATAAATTTAAAAATAAAGAAAAGACGAGTTAAAAAAATGAGATTTCTACATGTACCTGAATGTTGTTTATTTAAAAGAAATGAAACACCTTATGAACTTCAATTTTCATTATCGGACAGCTTATAAAGTTCATCATATTCATCTTCCGTCGTATTTTCAGGCACATGATCAAATTCAGTTTCATCTTCACTATCACTGTTGCTCTGATCCATAAATAAATAGTTATCATGTGTTCCATCTAGATTGTTCGATATACTACCGATATTTTTTATACGATATTACGATATTTCTTAAATGACTTTTTAATTATGTCAGGTTTAATTTCATCCCATGCTTACATTATCCATTCACACACTATTTCTAGACTGGCATGATGGATTTCACCTCCTTTCGTAAATGTTTTACCTCCTTCCAACATCCACGTATTCCAAAATCATTTTAAATTTCCTTAGAATGGTTTATTAATACACACGTCTAAAGATTGAACTAATGGCGTTAATCCGCCTGGAATAACTGCCATGTCTGTGTTACACTCTTTCATTAATTTCTTTTTATTATTCGTTAAATGTGATCTGAACATATCCCAAAGTAAAAGACTTTCTGGATTCCACAGGACAAGTCTGTGATTGCAAAGTAAAGGGTGCGCGTTATACGGAGGATATACATAAAAATTAAAAAAATGAAGTTTAAAATTATAGGTGCGCATTATACACCGGTGTGCATTATACACCGGCATTTACGGTATTTCAGGTCCATTCATCATTAAAAGCATGGCACTCTGAATCTACTTTACGTTTTTTAGTAGCCATGTTGGGTTGAAATATTTTACGAATAACCCAAACAAGCACTAGCTATGCTATACTTTTAACTTTCACTGCTATTCACAATGATGCTAAATGTCCGAATCTTGCCATACACAATCAATAATACTCGCGCCAAAAGAAAAAGCAACTGGCTGGAGCTTAAAATGCACGGTCTGCTACATGTGAGGTCTAATTCACCTATATTGGATTCCCATATGTCTGCTCCCTGAGAAAGAGATAACTATGCTACAGTTTCTTGCAACTCATCACTTTGGTGAGGCAGGATTGCATACCAGCCAATTTTACACACACTAAATGGATTAAAGATTATAAATATGCTGAGCGTAAGTATTTGCCTTTTAGTTGGTTTTGGTATATTTGCAAGTGAATAACTGCTTGAATCTTTCAACTAAACCCCAAGCCTGTAGGAAACACAAGCCGATGAATATCATGCTATAGATGACGGCTATCCAGTTGTCGAGACTAAATGATACTCATTAACAGAAGATTGCAAATTATTATTACCTAAAATACTAGTTCGTTAGGACTAATATATGAAATTCTGAAGACACAACTTCAAAAACAAAACTGAACATTTATTAAAGGCCTCTTTAACATTACTTCATTAATTACAACCAACTCTTTCTTAAAAACTACCAAATTTAATTTTAAAAACTCTGTTTCCAAAATTTTAATTGTACTTTCGTGCATAAAACGAAATATTAAATTCAATTATAACAGTTCTTAAACCATTGAGTTTGTCTATTCAGTCTCTCAGTCTAAACCTGGCAGTCCTTTCACCTTAAGTTGTTGGGAGGCAACTTAATATAATTACCTGTCTAATCTTTTTGAAGTGAAAACTTCTTTAGGCACGTCGTAATTATGACACTACCATCCACTTTTTCCTCAATCCACTTTCTTCCCATATGTATCTTAGCGTGATGGTCATGCCAGTTCAGTGATTTTTCTCCATCCCAAAAGTGCACAAAGCGCCTAAAGAAGTTTTCACTTAAACTATTATTGTAACAGTTAACTTTATTTTTAACAACATATTGACAAACATAAACATTCTTAAAAATTGTTCAGTCATTTTATTCAAAATAAAACATGTGCCAACAAATTTTTCAACCTGTGTAAAATCATCTATACAATTATGTACAAAGGTATGCATGTAGTTTGAATGTTTTAATAGCTTCATTCATCATGGTATGTCATGATTGAAATCAATAAATACTTTCAATGAGATTAGAAGTACATCAAGATCGACCCGATAGAATTACTTTTTCCAGGGCTACAAATGGGGATTCAAACATTAAACTCAGAAGGATTGACAGGATGAATGTGATGCATATGTTACCGAAAAACAAATAAATCTGAAAAATAAAATAGACATATTAGTTTATGAGTGCAATATCATAAAATGGATCTAAAAGTATTGCATATTTACTTAACATTTAATACAAATATATTCATTCTTAAGGAAAAGGGCCTATCTTACCATTAAATAAATTTAGGCAAGTGTCTAGAGCTTTCAAAGAAGACGACAAGTACACTAAAAAGTACATTTAGATTCTTATTTACATATAGCTATTAAATTATACATTTTTCATTATTAGTAGATATCTGTATGTATGCAAAATGGAGTAATAGGCATTCCGTAGATTTGGAAAATAAGTAAGATGTTTTTTGTTCAGAAGAAAGTAGAAAAATCCATATTAAAGGCAAAGTTCAATTTAGTAGTTGCTAAATGAACATTTTCTTCTGCTGCAACAAATATAAAATGAAGTTAACACAAATTACTTTTTAAAACAGAGAGAGGAAAGAAATACTGAGTTTTATATTGAAGGATCAAGTTGGACTTTCTCAGTATAGGCACTGACATCAACATGTAAAAAATATACTTTCTCCTTTAATATGTAGTGGTGCAAAATTGTACTATCTCTTTAGTTCATGATTTGGAGTCTTAAATTTTAGAATAGAGATGTACCATGTACTTTGAAAATGCGATACTCGGTCAAATTTTGACCAAGTTCTCAACTAATATTGAGTGGTTGTGAAATTTGAGTATTTCTGAACATTATTGAACTGATTTATAAAAAAAAATATATACAAATATATATGTGTGTGTATGTGTTTTCCTCCCATTTCTTGATTTAATTCCTATGAGAAAGAAACACAGCATCTGAGCTTCCTTTCTATTCTAGCATAATATTTCTTATCAATCATTCCTTATTCAATCTCAAAATTTATTTGCTAAAATTGGCATTATCATTCCAACATTAAAGCAACACACTTCAGCTTCTACCGACCAAGTTTTGTGCATTAAGATTTTACTTTAAAGGAATTTGAATGCTATTGAGACCTCATTATTTTGAAAGTTCAGAGAGCCAGTAATATAGAGAAGCTATAATACTGTGTACATGAACAAATAAATATTGAAAAATCTAGTTTGCTGTTATTTTCACGATGCTAGTGTGTTTTTTCATAACGATGTCTTGAGATAGTTGGTGGTTTTACATATAAAACTAATCCTGTTGAAATGCAGAAAATGATGCAATGAAATAGTTTACAAAAGTAACAAATGCTATTCAATATAATATAAGTAGAAACTGAAATGTATTCTATCATAAAACACTTGTAAACACTTATAATTTTTTTAAATCATAGCTCTTCAACAATTGATTGTCAAAAATTTCACATTGACTTACTATTTGAAACTTACTATTGTATCATACACACATCGCCTTATAGTAATATATGTTTTGTTTAGAAACTGCAGACTAACTGTTATTCTTATCTGAAAACTAATGAAATATATGATCCATGTTTGAATTTGTGTATGTTTTTTGTTTTTTGTTTTGTAAGTTCCAGTCCATCTTGATTTACTTACCATGAAACCTTGAGAATAATCAACAAGGTTTTGTGTGCTGCCGTAGTATATATTCATGACAACTGGATGAATGAGGTAAGCACAGTATGTGAGTCGGCTTAGAGGAACTAATGGAGTCCATGATAATATGTCATTTATAAAACCTAAAAAAGTAATTGCAACAGCTGTTAGAAAGAGATAATAATATCCAATGTTTATTTTTAGGTAGTTTTACTTAGTAATGGCTATACATTGGGGGGGGGGATGATTTGGGTAATCAATCTTACTATAAAAACTTAAAATAATACTTTGGCAGATGATTGTATCCAGTTAGGCTGACATTTTTTACACTAACTTAATTAGTTTCCTAATAAAATAATATTTAGTTCACAGAATGCTTACTCAGGGGCGTAGCCAAGGGGGGGGGGTTAAGGGGGTCATACCCCCCCCCCCCAGAGAAATTTTTTCCATACAAAATGTATATTCTTCATTGCATTATCACACACACGTATACATATATAAGAGTTGTAGTAGCCGTAAACCCCCCCCCCCCCCATGAAAAATTTCTTGCTACGTCCCTGTGCTTACTAGTTGGAAAATTGGCATTCCATGCAGAGTGTTATTTATTTAGTCGAGAAAAACAGATAATTGTAATTGATAGAAGCTTTATTTTAATTGCAAGTTGAATTTAATGTGTTGCCCTTTAACTTTTTACAAAAAATTCATTCTATTAACAGCTTGTTCCACAGCAGAATATGGCAAATCAGTGCTAGCATGCTCTCAAATTTTGCACATAAATTCAGTCTTTCAAAGTTGATGAATAATCAATGTGACCTTGGTAAGCATTTTGAATGTGTAATGATAAACCAGTTTTCTCCCTAGTGTACATTTTGTGAACTTTTTAAAAATTAATAACAAATTTGGTGCAATTAGCATTATTTAATTCCCACTATTATATAGTTCACACTCTCCCTATATATATTTATATATCTTATTAAAATTTCCAATCGTTAATAAAATACTTTTTATTCATCCACTCAAGTTCAAATATTAATTCATTAATTAAATTTCATCAATTAATTTTAGATCCTGTTTCGTGGGATTTATTGACCTAAGTAGGAATTGACTTAATTTCTCTTTTTTTTTAATGTTACTTGTTTTTAGTAATTGGACTCCAAACCCTTCCTCTTTAATTATAACCAATTGCTCCAATTTTGAATGCATACTTAAAAGCATTCGTTCAAGATATTTTCCTTTATTTTAATTCATTTTAATACTTTACTTTAAAGCAAATTTTGAATTTTTTAAAAAGAATATATACTTGTAATATTAACTATTTTCATTTTTAAAAATTTATTACATAAGATCAGTGTTTTCAAATAGGCAAGCCTCACTGACCAAGTGGATAGACACTCAAAATGGCAGACGGCTGAAGTGTGAAGGTTCAGGGATCAGGCTTCATTGCACAGTTGTCGATCTAACGGTCTGGAGTTTTGGTCGGTTTTCTCCTGATGTAACGTGAATGAGCATTAGATCCCCTTAGAAAGTCCTCGGACCAAGGCCTCCCCCATCCTAAGCTTTACCATAACAACAACACACATACGCACACAAATAAGCAAAATTGACATATCATTGCGACTATTCAATCGATCTAAGAATGTTGAGGGTAGTACAGGAAGCACACCCCTTTCTACTAACTACATGGGCAAATCACTGTCTGCAAAAAGGAGTGTTCCCACACAGTTTGAAGACAGGGGAAGTGATTTATTCAGGGCTCCCACTTGGTCCCTTTTTTCCCTAAAAGTCCGTTTTTTGGTGCCAGTTCCGTTTTAGGCTATTTTGGTCCGTATTGGTATGTTTTTTTTTAAATTTTAATGAAGAAGAATAATTGTGTATCGTCAGCGTCGGCCAAGAGATCTGAAATCGGCAGAATGACCGTTTTTTCCTTGTTGATGTGACGTACGTCGACCGACCTACGTCACATCGTAGCAACCAGTCCGGCAACACTTTTTTTCCAGAACCATTCAGAACACATTAACGTTCATCTGAGGACGGTGATTGGCGGAATATGTGGCTTTGTCCCGGTACCAATATCGGATCCGTGCAAGCTACATCTAGCCTTCCTTGAATTAACATGTAAGTACTACCTTGCGTTTGTCAAAAGTATTTCTTTGTAGTGCCCCCCTACTACGACTCTTGAAAAAGCACGGCGCCCGACAACCTTTCAGCAATTGGCATCCCTTTTTACCCCCTTTGCCCTGGTATGCCCAAGTTTTCACTCGAAAACTTGCCATTCCCCTGCCCCTTCCGTTACATGCAGGGGCGTAGCCAGAAATTTTTCATGGGGGGGGTTACGACTACTACAACTCATATATATGTATACGTGTGTGTGATAATGTAGTGAAGAATATACATTTTGTATGGCAAAAAATTCCCCATGGGGGTTATGACCCCCCTAACCCCCCCTTGGCTACGCCTCTGGTTACATGGATCATCGCAGTCAAGATTATCGATCGTTTTACGGGCCCCTTTACGAAACACTTTCTATTAAAATGATACCGTAACAAAAATATGATCGGTTGAAACGACGCTTAACTAAACACGATGTATAACTGTTCCTTCACAAAATTCCAAGCAACGCAATCAAACATTTATCGTAAATGAAACTGGATAAAATTTCCTTTTAAAAATAAGTTACTTTTTTCCTAATTGAATGCTTATCAGAATCAGAGAGTGACAGTCACCGCTTATTATCTGTTTTCTTTCGTTCGCGTAACTCAAAAAGAGGCACCTCTGGGGTGTTTATTTTCACCTAATGTAGCAACAAAAAAACTAACATAACTTTCAGTTGGGAGTAAGAAGGGATTCAAAACAACTTCACCGCCTATCCTACAATGTGGGTGTTATATTTGATAATTATTTTACAATCATAATTCTAGACTTCAGCTTTTTGGAGAAAACTGTCAGTATAAATAATGGCAGCTTCTGTAGTTTATAACTGGCTGTTTTACGCACTTGCAAGTTTTTGTTTTTAATGATTGCTTAGTATAATCATTATCTGGCCTTCCTAATTCAAATTATCTATAGTTATTATTTACAAACCATTAGGGAATTACGGATTCATTTAGAAATGAAAAGCGCCTTTTTGCGAGTTAAATTGCGCGACTTCATGACGTCCATTGATCTGAATGTGTGTGTCTGACTAAAAGAAATGAACGCTTAGGAATAAACTTTAACGATTTTCAGATTGCACCAAACCAGTTCTGAATATTTTCTATATGGTACACAAAATTGCCTTTTTGCGAGAACAAAGTATCCCTATTTTTAAATGCCCCGCCGCTGCATTTGCGTACTCCATTGGTCTTTGTTCATGACGAATTGTTAATTTTCCACGACGGACAGCTGTCATCAACTTTATGCTGGCCATAAGCCTTATTATGCCGGAATAAATCTTGAAATATTTATTTATTTTATTTTATTTTTTGGTATTAATAGATCACAAGAAAAGAATTTATAAATGAATGCTCGCCACTCTTCGGATTTTTGTTCTCAGAAAGAGAGCCCTTGCAAAAACAAACAAGTGCAGGTGTCTGCTTCAAACCGCAATCTTACGCATTGTCGTAATCCCCGTTTGAAAATTTCCATAACAGATGATTACTTTTGCTAATTGGTCAAGTGATACTAATACCCTTTATCATCAATGATCCAGCTCTCCCCCTCCCCGCCATGCCGACATCGATCTTGGAGTTTAGTTGATTCCTGTCAACAACATCTGTTTTAATGCCCCGTTTCTGTTTTACTTTCAATTAATATAAAGTTTGTGTAAAAAAAGGAAAGAGTGGGGAAATAAACTGTGGCGACTGGTACATAAATTTGCAGTCTCCACTTTCAAAAATACAGTCGGCGAGTGGCGACCGTTAATTTTGACCTTTAATAATAAGGCCTGTGCAAAGCGGAAGTTTTTTTTTTTTTTTTTTTTTTTTGAGGGGCGCCGATCGGCGGATTTCAGTTTTTTTTTTTTTTTTTTTTTTTAATTCTGCATATTCAGCAAATTGTGTTTGAGTTTTGTATGAGTCTACAAGAATGTAGTTTAAGCTTTGTTTAGTTATTATAAGAGCCAGGATTTCATCTAATTATGTGTGTTAGTAATCATTTCCAGAAGAATGTTACACATTTGATTAATGAAATCTTTCAATTTTATTTCTTTGTGAACAGTAAGTGTGTATTAGGGAACTGAATAAATTATGCAGTGGAACTCTCAATTTTGTATCTTTCAAAATATTCAATTCAAAAATAATGTATGAAAACTTAAAAGTGGTTTAGTGAAGTTTTATATTATTCATGTGAGAATATTTTCATTGTGTTTACTTCAGTGTAAAGGACATAAGAAGTAGGCGATGTAAAATTGAGGTTGTATTTCAGAGGAAATTTTTTATTCCTTTAAAAATGACCGTTTATTAAATAGTTCCTTTTTGGTCCCTTTTTCTTACAGATGGTCCCCTTTTCTTAAAGGGATGGTCCCTTTCCCCCCTTTTTTTGATAAAAAATTTGGTGGGAGCCCTGTTTATTTCTCGAAGAATAAAGATCCTGCCTGCCCAGACTCATACCGCCCAATCTGTCTTTTTCCCACACTGGGAAAGCTGCTAGAGAAACTATTGGATCAACGCCTGACGCACCACATAGAAACAAACAACTTACTAGCACCACAACAGTATGAGTTTAGAAACCTTTGCTCCTGTGAGAAACTCCTGCACGATCTAATAAAACAAATCCAAGAAAACACACAAGAAAATCGATACTCCACCCTGGTTACCATCGACATAAAAGGCGCATTTGACAGCGCTAACTGGGACACTCTAAAAAACGCCTAGCAGAATTAAAATGTCCAGGCAACATACTCAGAGTAATCCAAAGCTACCTCAGCAACAGAAGACTAACCATCAACTGGGGAACAGGACAAGAAGAGGTTCCAATTTTTAAGGGCTGCCCGCAGGGTTCATGCCTAGGGCCCACACTCTGGAACTTGTTAGCTGACAAACTGTTAAAAATTCAGAGACCAAAAGGGATTGATGTATTTGCCTTTGCTGAAGACTTTTTTTTTTTTTTTACTACCTGGCAAATGTAGGAAAGACATTGAAACACAAGCATCAACCTACCTCCCCCGTTTTACCTCATGTCTAAAGGAATTAGGCTTGGAAATCTCCGAGGGCAAATCCCATACATTAACTTTCAATAAACCACGTATTCTACGAAGAGAACCAGTAATCAAAATAAACAACAAAAGTGCAAAGCACGTCAGTACTATAAAATTACTCGGCCTCACAATCGATAAAAACCTGACCTGGCTATCCCACATTGACACTCTCAGGAAAAAGACTGCACAACTACAACTGGACATAGCAAAGGTTGCAGGAAAGACCTGGGGAGCCTCAAAAACTTTACTAAAGACATGGTACAGAGCCGTGCAGCTACGACAAGTACTTTACGCGGCAGGAGTCTGGGCACTTGGTCTAAATAAGCAGGCACAGCAAAAGCTCCTCTCTCTTCAACGTATTCCACTTCTAGGAATCAGCAAGGGCTACAGAACTACATCGACTGAAGCATTATGCGTCATAACAGGGCTGCCACCACTGCCTCTGGAGCTAGAAGCTGAGGCAATAAGAGTAGGGCTAACGAGATTCGGCACTACTAGGAACCCCTGGGAAGCGGAACTAGGTCCTCTACCAGCCTTCACAAGGAAAATACCCAGATGGCAGCTACACCCAGCAAAAGAATTACATAGGAAGCAAATTACTCTAAACACAATAGTCTCACCACTGACCAAAGGTAGAACTATCTACACAGATGGATCGAAATTGGAGTCAGGGGTGGGAGCCGCCTTCGTAGTATATAACCACCTCACCGAAATTACGTACTGCACATGCCGCATCGGAGACCACAATTCAGTTTTCCAAGCAGGACTGAATGCAATCAACGAAGCCCTCAAATGGACGAGGGAACAGCAGCCAGTCCCTACACTAATCTACAGCGACAGTCTGTTCGGCCTAACAGCAATAGCCCAACATGGCACAGCTTCCAGAAATAAAAAAAGAACTAATCGAGCAGCCTCATGTAAGACTTCACCAGATCAAGGCCCACGTGGGGGTAACAGGGAACGAGAGAGCAGATGAGCTTGCCAAAAAAGCGACAGAATTACAAACTCCAGCTCAAACAATACCTGCGCCTGTCTCTTTCTTAAAAAGAAAACAAAGAAATGAGCTGATGAGACGATGGCGACAACAGTGGAATGCAAGCCCAAAGGGTCGCTACACTCATAAATGACTGCCCAAGCCAGTTCTAAATGAGCTTCCCTCACATTCCAAACTACTGCATTCCTCGCAGGACACGGGCCGTTTCCTGCCTATCTCGAACGATTCAATCTCCGGGAAGATGATCTCTGCATCTGCGGTGCAGCAGGAACAGCAGAGCATTTCCTCTTTGATTGTGAAATCACAAAATCTAATCACCTGCGCAGACCACCGCAAGAACATGCTCAGGCATGGACTCTAAGCGTCCTTCGCAGCAAAGTTTCCACAAGGAAAATGGCCAGAATCTGTTCTCTGTTAACAAATATTGTCCAACTAACCAACTAACAGCATAGCAGTGGCCCAGTCAAGGAGGTCATCTCTCAAACAGATGAAAACATCAATGCAGGACTTCCTGTCCCGCATAACATGAAGATTCTTTGTATCTTAAGTGGGGACACTTTATGACACAGGCCCCTGCGTGGGAAATCCTTGTGCCCGGCCTTCCCAGCTATATTTTGTAAAAAGCGTTTTCTTCCCCCCCCCCCCCCCCAATAAACTCCACAGATTGCCGCTAAAGGCTTGAAGGTCAGCTCCGCCGACCAAGCCGGCAAACCTGTGGCATTCAAATTCAAATATCATTGCCACTAGCTGCACAGTTTTTACCACCACAATATAAGTTCAGAGGTCAAATTTGGACACCACTTTAAAAAATAAAATACTATAATCTTTAGAAAATGAGAAAATTAAATCTACTAGACCAGGGTTTCTCAAACTTGTTCGGTGATGCATCACTGTGAGGGTGTTTATTCATAAGACATTAAAAGTTAAAACAAAGGAATGTCAAAATGAAAATATTAATTTTTAGGTATGGAAATTGGAACGTTTAAAATGCGTGGTGATTTTTCTAAAAATTCGAGAGATTTACAAATGTTTTTGGAAGTTTGACTTGAAATTCGAAAAATTTAGGAAGTACGATAGCTCTGACTAGGTCTCTCTTTCATAAATGCTGAAATTAATTTTGCATGTCATTATATGCTTTTAAAAGTGTATGGATACATACCACCATAACCGTAATTGCATGCTATGACGAGCCATCCTATGCAAACGCCCCACAGTGTCCGAGCGAGAGAACTGTAGGCAGCAGCTTGAGAGTCCGTGGGGATGTGACCCAGGTTGGCAGGCCACATGAGGTAGATTATACTCAGTCCAGAAATCACAGACGCTATCCACAACATAATGCTTGTCACCTAAAAGATTGAATTATATGAACATAATATAAGCAACTGGAAACCCCCTGCTTTCATTACAATACGTTTGCATTTCTTGTTAATTGAAACACATGCATATTATAAAGAATTTTCCAACGTTGTTTGCCAGGCGAGGCCAGCTTACGTCACCAAATATGTGCATCCTTCCTCGAATTTACTGCATCAGAAGGGGGATCCTCATCAGAAGGGTATTGGCACCCCTCAGAAACTACTAGCAACCTCCGAGGGAGCTTTACCGATTTAGTGTGCATGTTCACCACATGTACACGGTGATCTTCAGTAGTATGTCAGAATCAAACTCACAACCTTTCAGTTACCATTCCAACACTTTAACCACTTGACTATAATTTTTAGTTATACAATGAAACCTGTGTATGACGATGAACCTGCTTATCACCAGAACCCTATAAAATATGCAAAATGTTGCATAATCTACATCTTTCTGGATAACACAATGCTTTCGTCAAAATTTTTATTTCTGAATTTTCTGTATTCATAAGTACACTGAAGAGCCAAAAAAATTGGTACATGCACGCGTATGCAGATAAAGAGATATGGAATCAATCAGAGTACGGCGCTGAGGGCGTCAATGCTTATATAGACAAGTGAGTGTCTGGCACAGTTGTTTGATCGGTTACTGCTGCTACAATGGCAGGTTATCAAGATTTAAGCGAGTTTGAACGTGGTGTTATAGTCGGCGCACGAGAGATGCGACATAACATCTCCAAGGTAGCGATGAAATTTTGATTTTCATGTATGACCCTTTCACGAGTGTACCGTGAATATCTGGATTCCGGTAAAACATCATATCTACGGCATCGCTGCAGACGGAAAAAGATCATGCAAGAATGGGACCAATGGCAACTGACGAGAATCATTAAGCGTGACAGACGTGCAACCCTTCCGCAAATTGCTGGAGATTTTAATGCTGGGCCATCAACAAGTGTCACCGTGTGAACCATTCAATGAAACATCATCGATATTGGCTTTCGGAGCCGAAATCCCACTCGTGTACCCTTGTCGACTGCACGACACAAAGCTTTACGCCTCGCCTGGGCCCGTCAACACCGACATTGGACTGTTGATGACTGAAAATATGTTGCCTGGTCTGATGATTCTCGGTTCCAATTGCATCGAGCTGCTGGACGTGCATGGTTATGGAGACAACCTCATGAATCCATGGACCCTACATGTCAACAGGGGACTGTTCAAGCTGATGGAGGCTCTGTGATGGTATGGGGCGTGTGCAATTAGCATGATATGGGGCCCCTGATACGTCTAGATACGACTCTGACAGGTGACAGGTACGTAAGCATCCTGTCTGATCACCTGCACCCATTCATGTCCATTGTGCATTCCGACGGACTTAGGGAATTTCAGCAGGATAATGCGACACCCCACACGCCCAGAATAGCTACAGAGTGGCTCCAGGAGCACTCTTCTGAATTTAGACACTTCCCACTGGCCACCAAATTTCCCAGACATGAATGTTATTGAACATATCTGGAATGCCTTGCAACGTGCTGTTCAGAAGAGATCTCCACCCCCTTCTTACTCCTACTGATTTATGGACAACCCTTCAGGATTCATGGTTTCAATTACCTCCAGCACTACTTCAGACATTAATCGAATCCGTGCCACGTCGTGTTGCAGCACTTCTGGGTGCTCGTGGGGGCCCTACACGATATTAGGCAGGTGTACCAGTTTTTTTGGCTCTTCAGTGTATCAACCTATTTTTGAAAAGTAAGTTTAGGTGAGGGGCGGTGGTATACAACACACTGGTTTACTGAAACATTAGAACCCCTCAGAAAGTCCTCGGACCAAGGCCTCCCCCATCCTAAAGAGATAGCCATGCTTGGTTTTACCGTAACAACAACACACACTTTTATATAGGGCAGTCACATAAATACTTGGCAGGGCTACATTTAACAATTCCTAATAATTCATTTAGTACTCACCTTCTTCAGTGCAAGCTCTTTCTTATGCAACAGCATGTATCCAACGAGAATTCCAATAATGTAAGGCCCCATTCGACAATACGGCTTGATATATACATTTTTGTAGTAAGAATCTACAATACTTTGAGGCCTAAGAATAAATAAATAAAATTTAATTAGATAAAATCACCCTAATATAAACTTTTGCATTAATTAGACATTCATTGGTATTTTTCCATACACAGGCACCAGAAGAATACTTACCAAATCTTAGCAGTAAGTCTTAACCCATTAACATCCAGCGTCTTTTTTTGAGGACGGTCGCAAAATTTGTCGGTCGTGAAAATACATAACCATTAATTTATTTTCCTATTTTAATTACGCGAATAATAAATTTGTTTTCGCTAAAATACACAACAGTGACTAAGTAAAATGCTAATATTTTGCTATTTTATGCATATTTTTAGAAAAAGAAATACGTTCCTCATATTCTACCTATGCCGGAAATTTATTTATCACTTCAGGCATCAACCTAAATTATAGAATGTGATGAAAATGCCAGCGCGCTAATGGGTTAAGGCTGTCAGGCCTGTAACTACCAACCTTTCAAGTTATAATTTACATCCTCAGGTTCATGTTCATGATGAAATGTATAAAGCAACATTGATAGAAAATTCTTTCATACATTTTCTAACCAGAATAACATCAACATTCAAGAATTCAGACGATTGGGACCCAAATAATGGCATAGTACTCATACATTAAATCTGGACATGACCAGGGGCGTAGCAAAGGCGTAGGGGGATGTTGACCACACTCTAAACATACCAAATATAATATCATCTATTACAAATAATTAAATGTTGGCTTTTGATGAATTTATAAGGGGCAGTCAAATGAGTCTGGGCTTTAAAATTATGGAAATCGGGAAGAGATTTGGACTGTGTATAATTGCTTTCCAGCGAAACTTCTGCAGGGTCATAGGTCGAAACAGCCTAGAAAACATGTGGGCCGGCATTATCGTCCAATGTAATAATAGACGTCCGTCAACATTTCTATAGGTGTTAGGACTTGATGGCGCGTTCCAATTTTTTGCAAAGTTTTTACACAGCGCTATGCATTAATTGTGGCAAAGTCGAAAATGCACTGCATGCAGACCCGGATTTACTGTTTGAAACAGACGAGGTACTAATAATCGCTACCCCCTTTAGAGCATGGGTGCCCATACGGGGGTGGCCGAGCAATCTCCTCGAGGTGTCGGCATGACGGATATAATTATAGTATACTAATTTTTTATATTATTTTGCTACTAAAGTGTTTGTAATCCTGAAACGGACACCCTCCCCTTAACCCATTGAGGCGCAACCCTTTCCCAATGCTGAAAAAAAAAAGGCAGTCATTGTCATCGCTCGACTTAACTACCAGCAAGATGGCGAACGATCGAAACGTTCATCGCGTGCCACAGATCGAGAGACCCTTTTTTGACACAGCTGGCTGTGCCGGGCAGAGCCAGCTGTGTCAAAAAAGGGTATCTCGATCTGTGGCACGCGATGAACGTTTCGATCGTCCGCCATCTTGCTGGTAGTTACGTCGAGCGATGGCAACGGCTGCCCTTTTTTCAGCATTGGGCAATCTATCCAGGTGTTCTCGCATTCTTCCATTTTTTCAGCAGATGTCAGTGGTGTTAAAAATAATCGTGACCATTTTTTTTACGGGAAATGACGTGCTAAAAAGTAAAGGATTCTCGTGGAGCTATGTCACCCGCAACTATTTTTTATAGAAATCAAATCTATTCTTCGTGACTGTCAACAGTCAAAACGTCAGAGTTTGGTGTTCCCAAAGCGGGAACACTGCGTGTTAAAGGGTTAAACAATTCGTCCGTTAAATATCTGTCTGTTGCCAGAAGATATTGCGTCTAGATGAAGCGTAATCAGTTTGTCGGTTTTGTGATGCGCCATGCTCAGTCACGAAGTTTCGTAATTCATCACTTTCTTTCTAGAGCAGTGGCGTAGGCAGGATTTTATTACGAGAGAAGGGCTGTGTATCAAATTGTTAGCCAAGTTCCAATTGTAAGCTAAATATCAAACTGTAAGCTAAGTAAGAGGTCAGAATTCGTGGAGGGGGGCTGCAGCTTCCCCCCTGTATACGCCTTTTTCTAGAGACCAGGGCTGAGGCATAGCTAGAGTTTACAGAGCCCGGGGACAACTGAAATTTCTACGTCCCTTCCTATTCGTCACAATATAATGGGGAATTTTCTTATGTACAATTTGGCGCCCCTCGTGTGCTGCGCCCACTGGTGAAAAAATGTCCGCATTAACAGTAGCAAGATTTTCTTGCTCTTTTTCTAAATTTTCTATACTTTTATTGCATTTTCACCGCAAGAATCAGTTTCAGTAAATTCACTTTTCACCAATGTATCAAATAAAGCCCCGTCTCTCTTTTTTGAGAAAAATAGTTTGTTAACTTTGAGATTTGAATTCAAAAGTTTTTCGCGTTTATCCTGTCGCTCTTCTCGTATTTTTGTACTGAGAACCGTATAATTTAGTTTTAACATAGCTCATACTGAATTTTACACCTTATACTCGTACATTGATATATGGAGAATTGATATGAAATTTCAGGTCTTTTAGAAAATGCGTTTAAGTCAGAGAGGTAGATTACATCTGCAAAAATACGAAGCTACATCGCTGAACGACAGAAAAACACTCTCCACTTTTCTGTTGTGTGGGCTTATCAATTTGTGGTTTAGCACATTCACATTTTTATGTATCTTGTCGCAGAACAGGGTAATCAATCTATTTGGAATAGACGCAGGCGGGAAAAAATCTTCCTTTGCTCTATTTGGGGTAAGGGGTTTGTGGTTTAACTCGTTAATCTTCTGTCGGTGGACCTCAGCTGATCACTAAAAAGTCGTAAAATTCGCGAGAAGAATGCCCTTCTACCCCCTGCAGCGTCAGTTAACATCGGCCTGAAGAAAATCCAAACCTCTCGCTTTTCCCGATGCGTTGTTGGGGAGCGCCTGAAATTTGAAATGTAATTTGAGACGCGTGATCGAAGTGCTTCTTTTGACTGGAGATTTTCTGTACATCCTGTCGAAAGAACAACACAACAAACGTTTGCTAACTATTTAAAAAGAAACTGCAAAAATCTGAGAAAAGCCGCTTTTTAAAATTTTGCGCTCTAGGCAAGTGCCTACCGTGCCTAATGGCAAATCCGGGCCTGATTGCACCTAGCTTTTCCTCTTCCGCGGCTTCCATGATGGTGTTGGAATGACATCTTGTTTGTTCCTGTATTGTTGCATTTTTCAGTATCTGTGCAGATACACGTTTTCATTCTCTTCCTGAAGGTTAATATGTGAATCCGTTTCTACAAATTTTAGAATTGCAATATTTAGTTATTGGATATTGTTTAGACATTTTGCTGTAATAGCTACAAAGAGCAAAATTTCAGTCAAAAGCTTATCTAGCTTCATGAATGATGTTCCATATTTCTAAAGCCCTGAAGAAAGACATTCGTGGTCGTCAATTTACTTTGGACGAAGAGGTGTACGCCTTGGTACAATCATGCGTTCCGTAGGCAATCCCAAACATTTTTGCTTGAAGGCATTGACTGTTTTTCTTCACAGTGGAATAAATGTATTAACAATGACTCCACGATTACTTTTAAAATAATTAATAGTTTATTCACTTTTTCCGCATCACTATTATTTCCATATGACTGCCCCTAATAATAGCTACATAATTCCCTTTTCGGAAAGCTCGATGGATCCATTATAAAACAATTCTTTTTTCTAAATTTTACGTTTTTTTTTTTAATTTACCATAGAACAAACGAAACAATTGAGATGTAAGCTTTAAATAGACGTTTAACTTTCACCATGTAGGTTCTCCCGTTTTCCGGCATGTGGGTGGCCCTTTTAGGATTTACTCGGGGCGCAGTTAATGCTAGCAACGCCACTGTTTACGCGCCTTATGAAGTTCCTTAAACAAGAGTTATATTGCCCAATAGCTCAGTAATGCTTAAAATAACTTAGTCACTACGCACACCGGTATTACCTCTAAGAAAACAAATTGTGAACAATAACTGTTAACAAAATTTTTCTTATTTTCATATATTACTAGCTTCGATTGGTCCGAGGGGGGAGGTGGGAAGTTACACTAAATACATCTGTACCAGGTGACACCATGCTTAGCTACGCCACTGGGCATGATAATGGAAAGAACATGTATGTTTAAAAGGATATTCATTTAGATGGCGTTGAAAACAGAAAATCTTTTTTTACTTACACAATGTTATTGATGTATGGGATTGCAGGATAATGATTTACTGCTGTCAGTACAGCTGTGGTCACAGTTGTAATTAGCAGGAAAACAAATGAAGCGATGACACCGTATTTAACATTTCTAGAATAAAAAAAAGCTTAAATTATACGAATTTACTGATCATAAAACAGTGCAACAAATCTTGTTTTCACGTGCGTTACAGTAAAACGAATGGTTAACTCCTGTTCTCTCTCATCATTGCGAATGTCCAACAGCAGCTGTGAGGCTGTCATAGCCCACTGGTAAAAACTGGTAACTGAAAGGTTGCAGATTCGAAAACGACTTGCTGCTGAAGACTACCGTATATATGATATGTAGGTGAAAGCAGTTTCCGATAGGTGCCAATATACAGAAGTGCCCTGACAGAAACTCGTGCGTCGCTCTAAACTACACATTCCGCTGACGTGAGCTGTCCTTCCCTGGTAAACAAACGAACTCCGCTTCTGTGCTCTTCGTTGCTTCTTTTCATGTCTTTATCCCTCTGTACCCCGAGTTTTGCATGCTGCTGTTACTGTCTTCGCAACGGTGGGAGTGAATAGGTTAAAGCACCAAAGCCGTAGCCAGGAAAAAAATGTCAATGGCTGTTTTAAGATTTATGTTTCAATGTAACTTTTTCCAATACGAATAGTAATTTATGTGCCTGAAAGTCTCGGGGAGGTGCTGAATACCCCAAACCTCCCCTGGCTACGGCCTTGAATAAGTCACTGGAGTATTTATTCTTAATTACTGCCTTAGAACCTACACATGTATGAAAGCTCTCTTGTTTGCATATGCATCGTATTTTTTATTTAATTTCAATAATATATACAGAAACCTGGCTATGTCTATGACGATAAACCTGCCTATAACGGTATTTCGAGTAAAACTGTCAACATCAATAAACAAGTTTTACTCGCATCTGTGTATAACAATGA
Organism: Cheiracanthium punctorium; assembly: GCA_038373885.1. NCBI lineage: Eukaryota > Metazoa > Arthropoda > Arachnida > Araneae > Cheiracanthiidae > Cheiracanthium > Cheiracanthium punctorium. Next base: position 173,395 of record JAWZYV010007554.1, on the reverse strand, counting down.
TTTTAACTCGTACAATAAATAAATAATTGATTGTACGTTGCGATATATCTGTATGTAAATAGAAATACTATTTGCATCAGCAAGTAGTAAGCTTACAAATGTTTCATTTCAGCGTTTATTGAAGTGTAGAGTAGATATCTCGTGAACTATTCATATGTGAAAAAAGAAAACAGCAAGTTGATAGTGTTCAGTATTAAAAGCTCTTTTTACCAATTTAACATTTTATGTAGTTCTAAATAGGGGAAAAAGGTCATTTTTCACACGCAAATTCCAAGATGGTGGACTAATGTGGGCATCCGAGGCATGGGAGCCCATAGGAACTTTTCTAGGTTTTCTAGGGGGGGGGGGAACTCCAAAAATTTTTCTAGAGGGGAGGGGCAAATTTCAAACTTTTAACAAATTTAGTTCTGTTTTTGCCATTTGTATACATCATGAGACATTAACCTAAAACTCTAGGGGGGGGCAAGTGCCCTACCTTGCCCCCCCTTATGGGTGCCCATGATTCGAGGTTTTTGGAGCGGTTCAGCCAGCGCCGTTACTAAGACTTTGCTTAGGGGGGGGGGAGATGTCGATAAACTGCAAAGTCAAATATCGGATTTTACCAACTTACATTTATTTTTTTCTCAACTATAGTACCAACTTTTACTTTTGCCAAATGGGTTTGCATAATTTTGCCAAGTCTACCAGAAACAGAAAGTAAATCATAGTTTTCGTTAAATTTTTTTTACCAAGTTTGCCAATTAGGCATCTAATTTTGCCAAGTTTAATAGAATTTTGCGAGTGTTGGGGGGGGGGGGCGGAAACTCTCCCTACCCCCTTTAGCAAGGGCCCTGGGTTCAGCCCTGAATCACGAAAGCGGGCAGGCACTCACTGGAGGTTTATAATTTGGATTACACATTAATTAAACTCATAAAAAAGAACATAAGCAGTTACCTGTGCAGAGGTATTAAAATAGCTGGTACTACTAAGTAGAACTGCATGTCTGTGGCCAAGTACCAAGAATGGCTTAAACACTGTAAAGAATAATACATAAAAAAATAGACCAATTAATTAGTTAAATTCACACTGAATAAACTTTTAAACTGATTGTTATTATATGAGGCTACTTTAACAATTAATAAGTTTCGCGCTGGCCTTTTTTTTAATTTCCTTTGAATTAGATTATAAAATAGGGGTTATAGTATTAACTGAACTGAATAACTTCAGTTGCGTCGCCCAGGTGGTGCATGCAGTGGATAAAGAACCACTCTATCACACCTTGGGTCCAGATTCGAATCCCGGCATGTTAACTGTTTTTAACTCTAAAACAGAAGAAAATTAAGAAAGATAAATCATGCAAAACACATGCATTATAAAATATTTTCTAATTCCATCCCATACAACATTCATGTTGGCAGTGATGTTGTGGAGACGTTACATTTCGTCAAATCACAAATGCACACCTTCTGTGAAGTTCTTTGTGTCAAACATGTCACGTCACAGTGTAATTGATAATTAGTCACAATGTGATTTCACACTAAATGTAGGTCACCCTGTGACATCACAAAAAATCTCCCAGGCGGCAATGTACTGTACAAGTGGGTTCGTTCGGGAAAGGAATGCTAAATACTCACCATGTGTTCTGTGTGGATGAAGTTGTGAAGGTAGAAGGCGTTGAGGTACCCGTTTTCTTTGCACCATTCGTCGTACATCATGATGGATGCCATCCAGTTAGGACCCGAGCCGAGGTAGCGTATCAGGTAGGCAGAAATCAGAACAACCATTACCAGCAGAGGAGTTAGTCTGAAAGGGAATTTTTTTTCTAAATATGAGTATTTAACTTTTTGAAACGATTATCCATTTGCGGTAGTGAATTTCAGAAAAGTTTCAACGTCGGAAGGCAGTGCAGTGTGGTGAAATTCGATGGATCAACATTTCAATTAACAGAAAACCAATGACTTTCTGCTTCTCCACGTTGGTGAAAACCTGAAAGAGTGCCACCATTGTGCTTCATTGAGTACCAGACTTCCGTGCTCGAGGCAGGAGTGCCAGACTCATCTGATAATAGTTTTACGACAGACCCAAAGAACAATAAAGAAGCACACACTTTGTTGAAATTTTGTACATTTTATACAACTTTTTCGGTTATTTATTGAATGACTTTTGTACATACACAGAGCATCACGAACAGGCGGTAACACGTTTTAATTCTTTTATCTATTAAAAATAATTGGACAATGTACACCCTCCAGAAAAGTATTCGAGCAAAGGAGAAATTTCCTATTTTAGATTTGCGAATAATATTTGAGTTTTTGAAAAACGCACAACTTGATAGAAATATGGAAAGTCATATTTATACATAGCCTAATTCATATTCTATGATAAATAATTTTTAATATACGAAACCAACGTAAGAAATTTCTCTTTTGCTCGAATACTTTTTTTGGAGGGTGTACACCTACTCAAAAAGTATTCGAGTAGACAAATTTCCTATTTTAGTTTTGTGAATAACTTAACCATTTGGAAAAACACAAAATTTGAAAGAAATATGATATATTATTTATTACATGGCATATTATCCACATTTATGAAGAACAATATTTTGAATGAAACTGACGTAACAAATTTGACTTACGCTCGAAAACTTTTAGGAGAGGTTGGAAATTGGAAAAAATGTTCAAAATTAAGAAAAAAGGTCTATATTAAGAAAAATTCTCTATATTAAGAAAAATTCCTCTGGTGCATTTTCAAAAAGTTACACTTTTAAAATCCGCATACGACACCTTTACAAAAAATTCCTAGTTAGTCAAATCTGCCCCATGCACTAATGAGGTGATGTGCAAAATTTTACTCCTCCATTATAAAATGTCTCCATTATACGTGAGATATTTTTGAACAAAGATGATCAAGAAATATATATGAACTTGAATATAAACGTTTATTGCTAGAGTGCAAAAAATTATTTTCTTTCGTAATTTCTGCACGACCCCTGAAACGCAATCATCGAAAGTGATTTTTTCCCTTCGAGAGCCTCTTGGTGCGATACGAAAAATGGACTGTAAGACAAAAAATCAACAATCCATCGACAGTCCTGGCAACCCATCGACAGGGTTGCCAGGCGCAAATTGGCGACAAGATGCAAATATGAATAAAGTAATGCAAGCAATAACACTACTGAAAAGTGGTTTAAGTCAGCATATATATACTTTCATATCTCTGACAGTCTTAGGATATATTTCTCAAATTTTATACAACACTTCATTTGAGTATAGGGCATATTTTACTAATTAGGAGTTTTTACACACATTTAAAAAGAGTAACTTTTTGAAAATTAATGAGAGTAATTTTTTCTTAACGTAATCTTTTTTCCTATTCTACTATCAACATTTTTTCAAGTTACATACACAAAGAGTTAAAGAGTGTTACCACCTTTTGGGGGCAACCTGTATACACATTTTTTAATAAATTGTATAAAACATGGCTTATGCACTCGTTTTTAATTTCTACGAACTCCTAATCCACAAAACGTATGACTAATGCAAAAAATCAAAACAAAACCTAAAAAACATTTTTTTTCATTTAAAAATATTTTAATTAAGGGATAGTGTACATTTGATCATCCTGCTATATAAAAGGCTTTTAATTATCGGTAGCTTTCTCGAAACATATTACTTGCTAAAATAACAACTCGTGAGATATCCAGGAATTTTCGGTGAAATTAAAAAATGTATTTACCTAAAATATCTATGAAAGTAGAACAGCCCTAAATTCATTTTCCCATTTGTTTTGTCAAGAACTTTCAGAGTCACATAAGCAACAAGCAGTCCGCTAAAAATAAAAAATAAAAAAAAATCTTAAAACACAAAACATTAGGTGAAGAAAATTCAACTATGTAACAATACATTTTTAAAAAAAGCATCGTCTCAATAATGTATCATTCTATCCTTTTAAAATTCTGTTTGTTATCTTATCATAAGAAAACAATAGGTCAATTAATTTGTAGATTTAAATTGTTCTCGATATTTTCAAACACTAGCTAAAATCACGAATGTTTGGAAGATACGAAGTATTTCCGTAGTAGGAGAGCGACATTACTTTAAAATGTGGTCTGTGCATTTCATAGATTTTCTTATGACTGATAATATTGTCTGCATATTGTTTTGGTTTAACTTATACAGAGTGTCCCATACTGATTGGGACAAACTGCAAGGAGAGGTAGGGCACATAATGAAGGATCAAGGTCACATAGCAATCATTTTGGGAAAAGTGTTAGTCTAATTTCTTAACCACGTTTCATAAGCAATCGGCTTACGTCCAAAAATTTCATCTATAAAATGAAATAGAATTTTTAAATTATCAATTTTAGTTACCTGTTTTCTGTGAAAGATACATTAGAGCTTGGAGAAAGTTCACTATTATTTAAGCACTTCTTCCAAAGTGATTATTAACAGCCTTATGAAGACGACGTTTCCAACTCCACATTTCTATGTGATTCTGAATCTCTATTATGTGCCCTATCTCCCCTTAAAGTTTGTCCCAATCATCCTATATGACTGATTCATTTTAAGAAAGTCAACAACTTTAACAAACTTTCATCGACCTTGGCGAGATTATTGGTAAATATAATTGAACAAAAGTTGTTCAAATATTTGCCAAATGGTGTGGGATGGGAAATCTAGCAAATTTACAAAGTTTGTTCGGTAAATACTGTTATCTTTCTTCTAAATAATGATAATAGTAATAATAATAATAATTTTTTTCGTCTCTGGAGCTGTTCAATCTTCTAATCGGGAAATAATGGTACAGTATCGTCATCTGAAATTTTAATAAATTAAGATATAATGCAGTAATCAAGTGATTTACGACCACAGTTTTAAACTAAACTGATTATTTTAGACAGCTGGAGTAATTTAGGGTGTCTCTTCACATAAGGTGTTCTGTGCTTGGTAGCAGTCAAACTTCAGAAACTTTTTTTATTCCCAGTAGGCAATATTTTGCTAAAATGTAACGCAGACTTTTGCAATGTAATTATTTAGGAACATTTTAGAAGTTTTATAAATGGTTCATAATTTATAAAACGTCTAAAAAAACTCCATGGTAAAAGTCCATGAAGCAGGTTTTATTTCTTCAAAGTTAACGGATCAGCAAACAATTTTTTGTGATGAGCGAGTGGTCTTAAATCTCTAACGGCAGTTTATTTTGTTACTTTAAGCATTAAATAATGTACCTAAGAAACTATTTAAAGTGATGATTAGATGACAAAAGTTAAGTTGTAATCTTTACTAACACAAATGAAAAGGCTAAAAGCAAACTGCATTGTTAGAGAATAAATTCTTACCCTAACAAGACATAAAGAGAACAATGCATACACAACATACACAAAACACCACTCTAATATTTTCAAAATCAAACCTAATGAAGTAAAATGTATCTACAGCTAGAGTTCCGTTTGCAAATATTTGAGATAGAAAGTTTTTCGGAGCATCACCAGCAGCTCCGGGATTTCCTATAAAGAAATAAAAATAGCAATGACCAAAAATAAAATTCAGTTTTCATTTACATTTTTTTTTTTTGAGTTATAAGATCATCATGACTATTTTTATAATAATAAAAGACCATAAATTTCACCAACTGTTCCGGGTTGTACCACTCCCCCCCCCCCCCCCAAAAAAAAAAAAAATCAAAAGTTCTGCAAAAAATACGCTTCTATATTCATATCAGTTTGAAATTTTGTGCAGGTATGTAAAACGATATGGACAAGACGGCTTTAGAAATCTGAAATGGGTCCCACCAAGGCCGAATGGATAAAAATCTGGACATGGTAAATGGCTCAAGTGTGAAGGTCCGGGGTTCGGGGTTATCGCGTGGCCACCGATCAAACGGTCTGGAGTTTGGGTGATTTTCTCCAGATGTAATGTGAAAACGCGTTAAAATCCTTAAAAAAGTCCTCGCCCAAGGCACCCCTGCTTAGACAGATAACCCTCGAGTAACTTTACCTTAATGCACAGTAAAATACAACAGAGATCTGAAAATCCATCCATTCCCCAATTTCGGCAATTTTCAGTTGCAGAAAGCATCCCAATAGTGTCCAATAGCGAATGATGTGAGACTTATTTTTTCTGAGTTTAATACATATAGTGCATTAAATTGCCAAGTTTAATTAATCTGTCGCAAAAATTATGTCACAAGTAAAAAAAAATTAATATTTTTTGCAATTTATGTGAAAGGAAAATAATAAATGTGTGTTCTTTTCTGCATAAACCTGCGACCATGGATTGAGAATCTTAGTTTTTGTTTGGAACAGTCTTAAATTATAAGTGAGATTATACGACAGTCTTTTATTACTGTCACGATTTTAAATTTGCCAAATAGATTATTGTTTTAGACCTGACTATGCGCAAAGTAGTTTTTTAACTTTTGAAAAAATTTCCAGTTATAACTCTGATCTATATTTCTTGAAATTTAGTGTTCTTAAGGATAGCATGACAAAATGGAACAACTGGCGTGTCATTCATGATACTTTAACTGTACCTCAACGACTGGAAGGAGCTGGATGAAATATCCTTTTATGATAACAGAGGGCATTTTGAATCGTTATTCCTAGAAACAAGAAATTTAGTAAAAGTTTTACATTATTGGAGCTAAATCACACCGTTTGGAAAGACAAAACTATGAAATAAAATACTCGACTGGCAAATATGTCAATACCGTAAATAGTTTTGTCGGACTATTGTATCTCGTAAATAATATTGCAGTACTTGAAGGAAACTATATTTTGCCAATAAATTAACCAAACATTGGACCATGGACCCCATTGCGAAACATAACATTTTTCGCATTATTTAAAAATAACAAATCAAAGTGAAGTTTATTCTTTTTATGTTTAAATTAGTTATTGTGGTGCAAAATTTATGTTATGAATGCAACAATTTTGCAGTTTTGAAAATTATGCTCCGACTGCAGTTATGTGTGACAGAAAATTGCCTGCTTTCTTTCATACGATAAACGGGCATTCAGTTAGTAATTGAATACAATATGCTCTTTTAAGGCCCTTTGTAAAAGGTATAAAAATACAGTCCACCCTTCGCCAGTAGTAAAACATTTCTCATTCAACACACGCACCAATACAGGCCTTCTAATTCTCTCCCTTTCTGACTGTGAAAGAAGGGACTTTTACAGCTGAAGAAGGATGAACCATTTCTACCAGCCGAAACAGTCTGCACTGCTTCATTTTATATGCATGTATTTTATTTACAAAGTTCTTTATTTGTTTAAAAGAAACATTTATATACTTCTTTCTTACAATTTTTTTCAGGCTACCTCTGCAAATGCGATTAAAAAAGTTTTTTGTACACATAGTCCACTTCATTGTCAATGTTATTTAAAATAGGATTCCATAAACATTTCTCTGATTGAGCATTTAGAGGGTATTTGAATTGGAGGCTGTGTAAATTTGAGTCTAATGAATTTGAAGCTAAAGAAACGAGATTTTTAAATTACTATTATTTATTTTTTCCCCTCGGAGCACGTTACGTTTGCGTGGAGCACCAGTGCTTCCCGAAGTACAGTTTGCGAAACTCTGATTTAAAAAGTACACTGAAAATGTTCTTATGCTACCCATTTTTTGAGCTACAACGTTAATTGTGCAGAATGTCCATTGTAAAGAGAATGGAATTGAGGAAAACGTTATCGCTTCACTCAGTGTCAAAAATTAACCAGCATGAATTTGTTGCAGACAGTAATGTTATGGCTGTGACATATCAATCCCAAATCAAGTATAGGTGAAAGAAAAGTCTAAACTACAGAAATAAATTAGTAAGCATAAAAAATGTTTTAGACTCCAGATGTCTGAACAAGGTGTTTTCAAAGTGCGCGGATGTTTTAATTTCTGTAACCACGCACTGTTTTGATTTATTTTTGAGCAATGTGCGGAGTAAGTAAAATATTGGGTCAAAGAATTTTTCCCCTTGGTTTTTAACTTTCGTTGTAAAACAACATTCATTGGTTAAAAATATATAAAAGCTTTATATATTTATAATTAAACATCCTCTCAAAATTCAAAATTTCTATTAGCTTGCTTAAAATTCTTTAGGGGCGTAGTAACTTTTGTTTTAAACAAAGGGATCTAATTTAATTGAAACGCAAGTAATATATCTCCCCTCTTTCATACGGTCTTCTGGCACCACTCCTCTCAAGAATTTTCTAAGGCTAGGAGACCCGGGTACTTTAATAACCAATAAATGCACCTCTTTTGGAGCATGTGATACTTTATAGAACACGTCATCCGAGTTTATATATTTTGAAACGCAGCTCGGAGAGGGGCTTTTTCGTGACTTCAGTTGCCATGTAAAATTGTGTGAAAACTAAATAAAAATATGTCTTCCTAATCCCGGAGTGGTTCATCCCAGCTTCCTGTCTCAGCGTCCACTCGGCTACCAAGTTCCAGCAGCGGGCGGCCGGTCTTTTCAACGACGGACGTCCAGCTCAGAGCTCAAAGCCAATGTAGTCGGGACCGAGCCGCCTCGCGTTTCCAGCTCTGCCCAACGCTGTTATGTTATATATATATATATATATATATATATATATATATATATATATATTTATTTATTTTGAGCAGAAAATTTATATATACTTATATATAATGTAAAAGCGACAAAATTCAATCAATACTCTTTAAATTATTAAATTACACGTTACTTACTGAAAAACATATTCTGAGAGGCAAAAGAAAATGTATGTCCTAAAATGATCAAAGCCATGCTCAAAAACTTCAATCCATGGATACAGGGAATACCTTCACGACCCTGTTCGACTGCAAATATCTTTTTCGCATTTTTCTTGAATGAAAAAGCCAGCAAACACTCCAAAAGAACATTCCTTTCTGCGTGATGAGAAAATACAATTAGTGGAATCATTGTTCTTTGCACATATTATATTTTCTTAATAAAAAGAAATATAGCTAACAAAATAGAAACACAGCAATTAAGTATCTCCAAAGTCTGGCAGTATTACTATCGGACAGTCCATTAAATTAGATTTACTATGTACAGATGATGGCTGTTCTTGAAAGATTTCGCTGCACATTTAATAGTCATAGGTTTCAGACACTCCCCTTCCCGCCCCCTTCTAAAAAAAGGGGGGGGGGAAAGAAATCTTAAAGACAAGAATATAGGGAAAAGAATATTTTACGCTATTGTAAATTTTGTTTAGGATAAATAAGACTTTTAAAAAATGAATCGCTCTATCAAAAAAATTTTCTGTCACCGGTACATATTCATTAAGACGAAAGTAAATCCGCCAGAATTCCATTACTTAATTCTAAAATTACGGCAAGAGTCTTTTGTCTGCGTAAAGCTTTCCTTCTCCAATAAATCCTTTGAATCGTGTACTAAATCAAGATTGTGATATGCTCGAAGATTTTAGATTAAATTGTTACTATCACTGACAGAAAACTTAATGAGTAACCAGAATGGCGAAATTCAGCAAAAGGAATTCATTTCTTTTTTCCAAGAAAAAATTTGGCAAACCTGGCCGGCTATAAGACAACGTGTACGATGGAATTCTATAGAAAGGCCCTGGTCCATGCGGGACGCTTTTTTCCAAACCCTCAACTTCACGCACTTGCTTGTGAAACTTCTTTTCCTGTATAATGAGTTAAAATGCAGCGATATGGAAAAATTTTCTTTCACTACTAAGTCATATTAGCTAATATTTTAGGTCATTTGCTACAAACAAGAATTTTGCTCAGACAAACTGATCAAAAAGAAATTAATATTTTTAAAAATCACTCATTGGAACTGAAGATAATTCATGAAATTTTCCTGCGTCTAAAACAACTTTTTTATCATATACGTTTATCAATATGTAAATATCTATCAAACTATGATGTAAAAGAATATGCAAACAGCAAGAGTTTTGCTTATGCCAGTAAACTTAGATATCACTTGTTCGAGAACGAAACGTAAACAGTTACTGATACTTAAGTTTCACTGCATCATAACGCTTCCGGCAGTAAAACTAATTTTACAGGCAATGAAAGGTCGTTAATGAAATATTTTCATACTTATATAAAGTATAATCTGAATTTCGAGTGTGATTACCGGTCGTAGAATTGTAATTATTGATAAAGTCAAATGTTTATAAACGTACGGAACTGAAGATAATTCATGAAATTTTCCTGCTTCTAAAACTGCTCTTTTATCATAAAAATATAGTGTTATCAATATGTAAATTTCTATCAAACTATGATGAAGAAAGTTTATAAATGTACGGAACTGAAGATAATTCAACAAATTTTCCTGCTTCTAAAACTGCTTTTTAATCATAAAAATATACTGTTATCAAAATGTAAATTTATTTATTATTGATAAAGTTAAACGTTTATAAACGTACGGAACTGAAGATAATTCATGAAATTTTCCTGCTGAAAGAGTTTTGCTTATGCCAGTAAACTTAGATATCACCTGTTCGAGAACGAAACGTAAACAGTTACTGATACTTACGTTTCACTGCATCATACCGCTTCCTGCAGTAAAACTAATTTTACAGGCAATGAAAGGTCGTTAATGAAATATTTTCACACTTATATAAAGTATAATCTGAATTTCGAGTGTGATTACCGGTCGTAGAATTGTAATTATTTATAAGTCAAATGTTTGTAAAAGTACGAATCCGAATAAAATTCAAAAGGTAGTACAAAAAACGAAATTCCTGTTTGTGCTGGTAAACATAAAAAAAGCAATTCATATCATTTGTAAAACAATATAAACTACAGTGAAACTTATCGGGAGCGACCACTCTCCGTTCTGCGAAAAATTGGTCGTTAAGAAAGGTGGTCGCTCAAAGAAATATAAACATTTCGTAGCCAAGAAAAAAATGCTGAAAAAAATTGTTTGCTTTGTTATTTTTGAAATTGTGTTCTAATAGATAAGTAATAACATATTTTTAAAATTAAAATTTTAACAAAATATTTAGAAACTTCAGATTGTTTCATTCTTTTTTCCTCTTTGAGAGTATTTCTCCAACTAGATTTTTTACATCGAACAAAAGAGCATTTATCTTGATACTCTTCATGCATTCTGAATTTTCCATAATAAAATCTATTTGCCTTTTGGGTTTTCCCACAAACAAAAGTAACGGCCAAAAGTAACCAACGGCCGGAATTTCCTTTTTCGCGTGACTCTATCACACGATTGCGCTGCAGTAAAATCAATCGTTCCTTAGACGTCTTCTCTTACCTACAAGATTTTTACGTAGTATGTGAGAGAAACAGAGAGTGCAAATAGACAGTGTACTTGCGTCTGCTGTCTATTTGCAGTAGAGCGACTGGTTTGGAATGTGATTTTGTTTAATTTACTTCCCGAAAAATACAAGAAAATTTTCGGACAGGAAACCGGGACAAATCGATTATAAGGGGTTGTTGATATTTTAACATTAGATAGAGCATATTTTAACATTAAATAGATTGGGTGAAGAACCGGTGCCTTAAAAAATGGTCGTTGGAAGAGGGGGTCGCTTAATAGAGGTGGTCATTCATAGAAGTTTCACTGTATATATTTTTTCAGTGCATTAAAATGTGCATGCAGAAAATCTATTTTTAGAAACAAGGAAAAGGTAGATTTCATATAACATAATCAATGGGTATGAGTGTAAAGAGATATAGAGTCAAATAATAGATAATAAAATTATTGTCATTCACTGGAACTAAGCGCAATAATAATAATATTCTCAGCCTAAGTGTGTACCCATTTCACCCTACCACATTAAAACATAAATAAAAATAAAAGTATTGAAAAATATTCTGACTCCTTTTCCTGAAAATGAGCTATTTAGACCTTTTCTAAATTCAAAATAATAACAAGGCTTTTTTAATTTTCATGAATCGATTTGTTCCTTGGAAGTTTATCGAAGACGTAAGAAAAGAACATGGATTCAATAAGCAGATAAAGGCTAATGTTTCCAAATGCAACTAATAAACTTTTTGGCATGCATAAATGTTCCCAACTAATGTCTGACAATATAGGCTAAGAAATAAATATCATTAAAAAATTATTGATATTTTTCATCAAAACATAAATAATACCTTTTCATTGTGTCCCTACGTACCCTAATTATTATTCCTTCACTTTCTACCACTGGCCGACAAAAAAAAAAAAAAGAATAAGAAAACGACATATTTTTCTGTTTTAATTGTGGAGATTCGTACTATATTCGCATCCATTTTACTCATCAAAAGCATATGATTTCAGTTATTGTAATATTTTCAGTCGTTACTTACTGGTACGTATTTGCTCCGTCACTTCACACAGCACCTCTCGAGACGTACTTTTTGCATTACTGGCAGCCGTACCGCGGACAGTGGCGAAACCTCTCCTGCTGTCTTGGATTGTCTCCATCACCGTCGCAGCAATGGAAATAAAGAGAACAGCTACGACAACGACGCTGAAACACAGAAAAGTTAAGCGTCTTTAACCCTTTGAAACGCAACAATATCCACATGCTGAAAAAAAAGGGCAGTTGCTGGTAGTTAAATCGAGCGATGGCATCGGCTGCCCATTTTTCAGCTTGGGCGGTCTTTCGAGTTGTTTTTCTATATCAATGTATTTCTGTCTTATTCTCCAGTTTTCAGCAGATGCCAGTGCTGTTAAAAATAATCCTGACAATTTTTAGGGAAAATGATGTGCTAAAAATGTAAAACAATTCTCGTGTAACTATATCACCTTCAAGTATTTTTATAGAAATTAAATTTATTCTTCGTGACTGTCAACAGTCAAAACGTTATAGTTTTCTGTCGTCACGGCGAGGACACCGCGCGTTAAAGGGTTAAACGTGATATCAGTTTCTTTTTTCCACTATCGATTATTTTATGTGTTCCGAAGAAAATATTAATGAATATATCGAGATTTTTCAGTAATCCAAACTAATTTCTCCAAGGGTGACCAAAAAATTCGAATAACAGACGGTGTTCGGAAAAAAAAAAAAAAAAAAAAACGAAGTATTGCAACACGTATGTGCAGTAAAACACAATACTTTATTATTACTAGATACACAAAAAGTTTAGTTTTTTAGAAATACATAAATATGCAAGCTGAGTGCCCGTTTTTCCGCACGGGAAGAATCGCCAACTTAAAAAAAAAAAAAAAAAAAGAGAGAGAGAGAGCATGCAAAAACAATAACTTTTAAGAGATTTCCAAAGAAACACAATGTTCCTGGATTCAATGCTTAATCCATAAAAATCTTTAAGTATGATACTGTTGTTAAGTTTGCACACGTGCGGAATACAGTAGAAAGTAATGAAATATGTGTAAGTAAATGTCTTAATAGTTTAACATTTTACTACACATAGTGTGAAAAAAAGTTCCAAAAACATAATTTAGCGTATAAAAATCAATGTCCATATTTTTGCATAAAATAAATATTTACTAAATACTACATGCAAATTTCTATATATACACACTAATATACAAACAATATTATAAATACAACCAAAGTAATTATGGTTTTTGGCATATCATTTCATGCCCATTGTTTCGTAGTTAAGGGAGTGTGGTGATAACTGCTTGTAATCACAGTTTTCAAAGTGCTCATCTTGTAAGTCGTGATATGTTCTTTGATATTGTGATATTCATTGTAGAATACAATGAGCCACACAAGCACGTGGATCCGAAAAACGTTTTTCTTCTTTTCAATTTCTACTATTATAATTCACACTCTCCCTATATTTATACATCTTGTTCAAATTTTCAATCGTTAATAAAATACTTTTTATTCATCCGCTCAAGTTCAAATACATTTTTTAAAACTTGTAGTGGATGACACTAGATGTTAATACAGTTTATTCAAATATTAATTAATTAACTAAATTTAATTAATTAATTTTAGATCCAGTTACGTGGGATTAAAAATGAATGAAAACAATAAACTAAACAAACTGCATTAACGGTATCGATCCTTGCTTCGCAAACGGCCCTGCATTAATAATTAATTAAATTTAATAAAAAGTAACCAAAATAAAATTTTTCTTTGTTGACCTAAGTAGGAATTAGGAATTAACTTAAAAAAATTATTATACTAATATATTATAGGAAGATTTCTTTTCAAGAATGGAAATTTGTTTCTGTCCACTACATTGAAGAAATTCTCATTACACACACACACAATTTCTATCTCCAGGAGGGGGGGGGGGAGTCGCATTTTGCTTTATGCTTCTATCTCTGTTCGATGGCATTTCCACTTCTGTGTGGTTGATCATTGAAAATCAAAAATATTTTACATAGCATTTTATGAAAACTGAGATATTTACTGAGAATCTATATAAATAAAATTAGACTTTTGTCTGTACATTTCTTGGAATTCAAAAATTTTGCGATTTCTATCCGTTTCAAGCACCCGGGAATCCGATGCGAACCTCAAAAAAAAGTTTGTCTGTCTGTCATTCTGTCATTCTGTCCGTGACGCTTTTTTTTTTTTTTTTGCAATTTGTGTTCAAGCATCACGTAAAAACGACTGAAGGGAATGATATCAAATTGAGTGACATGATAGGTGGTCACTCAACTTAAAACATAGGCGTCGAACTTTAAAAAAATGTTGATTCGATTTTGAGGTTTTGCGAAAATCCTTTCAAACTGCATAAATTTGTGTTCAAGCATCACGTAAAAACGACTGAAGCGAATGATATGAAATTTGGTGTCATGATAGGTGGTCACTCAACTTAAAACATAGGCGTCAAATTTTTAAAAAATCTTGATTAGATTTTCAGATTTTGCGAAAATCGTTTCAAACTGCGTAAATTTGTGTTCAAGCATCACGCAAAAACGACTGAAGCGAATGATATGAAATTGGGTGTCATGATAGGTGGTCACTCAACTTAAAACATAGGCGTCCAATTTTTAAAAATCCTGATTGGATTTTGAGATTTTGCGAAAATCCTTTCAAACTGCGTAAATTTGTGTTCAAACATCACGTAAAAACGACTGCGAATGATATGAAATTGAGTGACATGATAGGTGGTCACTCAACTTAAAACATAGGCGTCCAATTTAAAAAAAATCCTGATTGGATTTTGAGATTTTTCGAAAATCCTTTCAAACTGCGTAAATTTGTGTTCAAGCATCACGTAAAAACGACTGAAGGGAATGATATCAAATTGAGTGACATGATAGGTGGTCACTCAACTTAAAATATAGGCGTCGAACTTTAAAAATATCTTGATTCGATTTTGAGGTTTTGCGAAAATCCTTTCAAACTGCATAAATTTGTGTTCAAGCATCACGTAAAAACGACTGAATCGAATGATATGAAATTGTGTGTCATGATAGGTGGTCACTCAACTTAAAACATAGGCGTCGAACTTTAAAAAAATCTTGATTCGATTTTGAGGTTTTGCGAAAATCCTTTCAAACTGCATAAATTTGTGTTCAAGCATCACGTAAAAACGACTGAATCGAATGATATTAAATTGGGTGTCATGATAGGTGGTCACTCAACTTAAAACATAGGCGTCGAATTTAAAAAAAATCTTGATTAGATTTTGAAATTTTGCGAAAATCATTTCAAACTGCGTAAATTTGTGTTCGCACATCACGTAATAACTGCAAAGGTGAAAAAATGATATTTGGTGAAATGATAGGTGGTCACTCACCTTAAACTATAAGCATCTAATTAAAAAAAATCCATCAGATTTCGAGATTTTGTGAAAATCGTTTAAAAGTGAGTGAATCTTTGTTCCCGTATTACGTAATAACGACTAAAGCGCATGATAGGAAATGGGGTCATACGATAGATGGTTGCTCAACATGAACTGTAGGAGTCCAATTTTTTAAACATTTTTATTAGATTTTGAGATTTTGTGGAAATTATCCCAAAATACGTTTATATTTCTTCAAACATCACGTAATAACGACTAATACGAATGGTACGAAATTGAGTGATATGATAGGTAGTTGCTAATCTTAATTTATAGGCGATGAATTTTAAAAATATTTTGCTTACATTTTGAGATTTTTCGAAAATCGTTTTAAAATGCTGAAAATTTGTTCCAGCATCACGAAATAAAGACTGCAGGGAATGAAACGAATTTGGGTGACATGATAGGTTGTCACTCAACTTAAATTCTAGGCTTCAAATTTTTCAAAAATGTTGATTAAATTTTGAGATTTTGCGAAAATTATTTCAATATGCGTAAATATTCGTTCGCGCATCACATAATTACGACTAAAGCGAATGAAATGATATTACTTAGTTACTCTCTAACCTGTAATATTTTAACAATACATAAAAATTATAACTTCGCTTTCTTTACTTTGGCAACATACTACATCCATTCTGTGTACTTCTACAATGCTGACGAAAGTTCTTGCTTTCTGGAAATTTTCATTCACTAACCCGTCGAGGACGGGTACTTCAGCTAGTATTATATATTACTGGGAATTTGAAATGTTCCGCAGGCCGGATCAAAAGCCGTGGCGGGCCACATCCGGCCAGCGGTCCAGGGATTGCCCATATGCGGCGTAGATGGTACTAAAGCGAGATCGTGGTGATCGGTCAGGTCATGTCATTGAGAAATAATCACTGGAAGCATTTTCTTCATGGACTTAACATTGCTTATTATTATTACTTTGCACTGTTGAGGCCTCACAGGAGATATTTTTTCTTTCATTCTGCGAAAATAATGCTCTGTTCATCTAGGATAAGCAAGTCATGTAGCTACGTTCAGCAGTTCCTGATTTCGGCCCGCCGCTGAGTCATCCTTAGTTTCAGTCTAAATTAAAATTTAGAGAGGAAAATCGATCCTCAAATTCGTAACGATACTTACTCCAGTATTTAGGTAATTACTACTTTTTTTTTCTCTCTCTGGACTCTGTTGCAGATTGCAGCTTATCCAGAGTAATGTTATCGCGCCCCGAATAATATTTATTCTGACCATGATCTCAAACTGAGAGCTCTGGTGTGGTAGCTGGAACAGCGGTTCCCAACCTTTTAGCATTGTGCCTCCTTCCCCCCACCACAACAAAGGATAACTGACGATAGCACCTCTCCTCATATTCCTCAGCTTACATACAGTTTTTTTTAAATTTTAATAATGAACATTGAGGCGGTTTTTCTAAAAAATAATGTTATTGATGAAACTTGAATAATTATTTTAACAAAAATAGATATGTTTTGGAGTAAAAATAAGAAAAATAAGCTGATTTTTCGAAACATGCATTATCACTTGCTCTTTGCCTGTATTTCTCGCTCTCCCCCTGCAAACGCTCTGGGTCCCCCGAGAGAAGTGTGCCCCACAGGTTGGGAACCGCTGCGCAAGCAGATTACGCACATTCCTAATACATTACTGTTTACTTACAAGATAATTATGGCACCGGTATCTTTATGAAATCCGCTCGGATTTGTATGGCAAACGGAAACATCACTTTTAATTCCTCCAAAATTTTCGTCTAAACCTAAATAAAAGACAAGACTAATATAAACAATTTATTTTTACAAAATATAAATTAAAAAATATTAATATTTCCAACATATAAATCTGTTTTCTTTATAGAAAAACATATTTTGGTCTCGTTAATTATACACCGATCCATTTTTTATTTTTGTGAATATATATCTAAAACGCATTCTAATCTTAAAATTTTGATGCTTTTAAAATTCACTTTCCTTTTTTAAAATCTGAAAAGTTAGTTCAGTTACCTAATTTGTTAATATGACATTTATCACAAGATGGTAAAGTTCGCTTAAGGACTTTTAGAAGAATAAAGATAAAACATTTAAGAGAGAGATAAAACATTTTTAAAACACAATTCTGAAATTAATAAAACAAAATTAAAAGCAATTTGTACCCAATTGTGCACTTTTTAAACATACTTTTAAAAGCAAAATAAACTAAATTGTAATAAAAAAATATTTTTGAGTGTTTTAAAGATAATTCGAATAAAAACAAAATGATGTATGATTTAATAAATAATTATTTGGCTTGTGTTTTAATAAATTCATAACAACTATCGAAATTTTTGATGCAGTCTAACCTCGTAAACGTGAAACAGGTTAAGATAAAATATCGGTTTGCCATGTACTTGGTTTCCTGAAATACAATTATTTTTATTTTACAGGACTACCTGCGTGTCTGTTCGCACGGTAGGAAACGAAAATTTTCTTTGCGTCTGTAATTAAAATTAATTTGTGATGTGGAATCTAAAAAAGGCAAAATTATTTTACTCTTGACGTAGTTTGCGTCATGAGTACTTACCCTGAGATCATTGCTGTATAAAGACACAAAAAGCTATGCCAATGTCATTCGCGATCAAAAAATGAGAAAAGCTCGACGTTTTGCTGTAGAGAACTCCTCACTTTCAAAATGTCTTATTTCTACATCATACTAGTATTTTTAAGGTTCAAGTTGTAGCACTAAATACCTCAGACACATGAAATGGACAACCGTTTTATTAGCTGCGCACCCGCTCTACATACGGGAAGAAGTGAATATTTTACTAAAACATGATCATAGCTGCATGAAACAAAACATAATTTCATTTTTAAAAAAGTTCAAGTAATCTAGTAGTGTTGAAATTACTGCCAAATATATTAACTCAAAGTAGGATTATTTGTGGTTAAGTTAGTTTTAAGACAACCGTCGAAAAAGGATGAAGGAACACTTTTAATTTTAATTTAAATATCTATGTATCCAATATAGCGAAACCTTATGAATCTTTCATGGTTCTGTCTCGTGAAAAACATGAAGCTGTGTAATCTCGAGGAGATATTTAGAATAGCTTTAATTGCTACAGGTCGTTAGAGTTGCAGAGTAAACAAATTTCACGCATTTTTTAAATTTATGACGTCACTGTTTACCTGAAGTAAAAGATACCCAGGATAATCGAGGGAGTTAATCTGATTATTTCGCACAGTAATTTTCAAACGGTATAAAATTGAAACTTACAACGACGTAGAAAAATTTTTTGCTTTATGTAGGATCGCTATGGAGAAACGTAATCAACGTTAAAATAAAACTATACTCGCAACATGTATATGTTAGGAAACATATATGGCTGCAGCATAATTAAATGCAAAAAATAGAAAAGTAAATAGAAAAAACAAATGCAGATCCTCATTTAAAAACTTATCGATAGGTTGAAAAAACACAGTTTTTTTAATCCTTTCTGTGGCAACTTAACATAAATTCTCGTGCCATGACTGGTTTATATAATGGCGTATGCTGTCCGCATTGAAGCAATAAAATTCTAAACATTATGCTACATTTAAATTCGCAAAAAATCACCTAATTTATATAATTTTTTCGTTCTTATTTTTAAAGAGGCGAAATGAATGTTTTATCATTTGCCAAAATATCAAAATGTTATGACGGATAGAATTCAAGATGCGACAGTTTTAAAATTATTTTACGAAGATTTTTGTCAAAAGTTACCTTTAGTTAAAAAATACCTAACAATCTGCAAATTATGTTACATATTCCGAACAAACAGTTTTTAAGAGAAAATTTACTCCTCGATCCGATGATGTCAATGCCGTTTTGCTGCACGCGTAATTACTGCCGTTATTACGCATTAGGTGAGAGAAAATGCGAACAATCGCATAAAACATAAAAAAAAAATTCCACGTCCAATTTTGAAAAAATCGCTTCGAGTTGCATAACTTCATGTTCAGAACTTCTATGTACCAAGTTTCATAATTCTACGTGTAGCCGTTTGTCCGTAACGCCGTCGACAGACAAACACACACACACAGACCTTTTTTTATAATAAGTAGATATTAAATTATCAGAGTTAACGCAAAATAATTGCCACAGCCCTTTTACTTTTCTGTTAACGAGGTTCGAATTGTGAGCTGTTTTTCTGAAATTTTGTTTCATCTTTGATAGTGAAAAAAATTTATTTAAATTTTTCTCTTCCTCAGAAATATCGAGTGTGCACTGCCTATACATAACACGTTTCTTCCTAGCCCTTTATGAGCGTAGACTGACAAGTTTTACAAAACGCTCAGCAGTTTACACATGATTGCTTAACGGTGCGTATTTCGAAAAAATCATGCGATTTCGGTACAAAAATACAAATAAACTAGAATTATGTCAGGAACTTGAAAAGTTTGACAAAATGTACTATAAAATGAAATAAACGATAAACTTGTATCACTTACGGAACTTTTAGAAAAAACTTTTAAAAATTTGAAAATTTAGCAGAATTTGTCACTCTTTGAAAAATTTTTCAGTGCAGTTCCATTTTAAGAATTTTTTCTGAAAGTTTCATAAAAAATATAGGTTCTTCATTTATTTCAATCTGTAGTGCAGCTAATAAAGAATCGTCCTGTTTTTTTATTTTTTTTAAGTCCCTAGTGCAATTAATTTATTTAAATTCGTGTACCAAGGAGGCAGATTTTGTTTCTTAGACATGCATCCTTTATAAAGATCACAAAATTTTCCAGACTGTATGTGGAATTATAATGGTGCACAATAAACAACACTCAATGGTATATATGGACTATAAACATACTTAAAAAGGCAATTGACTAAGCTCCTATAAATTTAAATATTTATTTTATTATCAAATAAAAGCATTTTATTTAAGCTTATAAAATCTATATTATAAAATATTTATTGAAAATTGCCCTTACTTAATGAAGTTGCAAGGTTGAGATCTGATGCTGAACAAGATGTCGGAATGCAGACGCCAATGGTAGGAAGTTTTTGAGCTTGTGCAATGACTTGCCATAGTGCAGAGGGTAGGTGCTGAAAATTTGCATAAAATAAATTCAAATCTAAATCCAGTATCTTTCTAGACCGCGTGGATTAGAAGTTCGCTCTTTTTTTTCACTTTTTGTGGGAAAACTCCTCCTAAATATATATACAGGGTGGTCCTTAACGATATGTGAGAAATGTAAAGGGTGGTAGAGGGGACCAAGACGGTTCAGAATCGCATAGCAATGTGGGGTCGGAAATTTCATCTTCGTGTACCTGCTAATAATCTTTTAGGAAGAACTGTTGGTCTAAATTCTAAATCAACTTTCATAAACAATGCGCTTTTTCCCGAGACTTTCGTCAATGAAACGAAGTAGAATTTGTAAACTTCCAGTTTTAGTTAAGTGCTTTTTATGAAAAATGCGTTAAGTTTTTGACAAACGATATGATCAGAATGTTCACTGATACTTCAACACTTCTTTTCAATTCTGTGTAACTTGGTATTTTAGGAACTATAACGCAATGTTCGAAATTCCTTCTTAAGAGTGGATGCTCCATTTTTCAGGTTTAATTCATTAAACATTCGGTAAAAATAATAAATGTTTGTACTCTTTTTTAAAAAGCTGAACTCATATCTAATTTGAAAAAAACGACCACAGTAATAGGGAACATTTTAGTAAAGAAAACAATATGCAGTAGACTCTCTATTAACCAGGATGGACGGGAAATGTCTCTTCTCGGATAAGCGAATATCCCGGATAACCGAATTTATTCAAATTTTGAGGGAAAGGTTTGAAAAAATTACAGAGAATGCAAAATTTATATACATAAGGGCATTAATAATTTAATTAATACAAAAGAAAGAGAATGAATATCAATTTTAATGTTATTTAGATGAACAATTAACACATTGCAGAAGGGGGAAAAAGTATTTTGCCCCACTATTTTGTAAAGAATGGAATGATAGAAATTTGTTTTCGTTTTTCATTTGCTCTTTGACGAATTTTAGCACGCAGATTTCTCAGCAGGCTTTTATCTTCTTGCTCCCAAGTAATTAGGTAACGCCTCATGTACTGATGCGTCACAATGATTCAATTTTTGATGAGTTACATCACTTTACCCCACTACGGCCGATTAGATAAGTGAACATTGGTAGATGTACTGGGTTCTGGCCCACCACGTAGCAGTCGATTGAACGGTCTAGAATTTTGGAAAGTTTTCTCCAGATGTAACGTGAATACGCGTTAGAAATATCTGAAAAGGAGTCCGCCTAACACGATGCGCAGTTCTTCATCTCTTTAACCCTTTAACGCGCAGTGTTCCCGCTCTGGGAACACCAAATTATGACGTTTTGACTGTTACCAGTCACGAAGAATAGATTTGATTTCTATAAAAATAGTTGCGGGTGGCATAGCTCCACGAGAATCCTTTACTTTTTAGCTCGTCATTTCCAGGAAAAAAATTGTCACGATTATTTTTAACAGCACTGACATCTGCTGAAAAATGGAAGAATGAGAGAACAGCTGCATACATTGCCCAATGCTGAAAAAAGGGCAGCCGTTGCCATCGCTCGACTTAACTACCAGCAAGATGGCGGACGATCGAAACGACGACGGCGGACGGACGAATGTGCGCGAACAGCCAGCTGTCGTAAAAAAAGCTCTAGATCTGTGGCACGCGATGAACGTTTCGATCGTCCGCCATCTTGCTGGTAGTTAAGTCGAGCGATGGCAACGGCTGCCCTTTTTTCAGCATTGGGAAAGGGTTGTGCCTCAAAGGGTTAAGGAGAGTATGCGAAATTCCTTGTTTCTTCTGAGCCACATGCTTCGTAACATTTTAATTTCGAATCTTCGTTAATCCATCGCTGCACTGCAGTTTTCAGAATAGTCTCATTTTCTCAAATCTTCTAATATTTTTCTTTGCAGTTCAGTACTATTGTCGTGTTCTGTAGGAATTTCATTTTCTTCATACGATAAAATCGCCCTCCATGATTTTTTTAAACCGTGATGCTACATAATAAATTAGGACCGTCCACTATAAGCCACAACGCAGATAATCCGATCCCGAGGGTCTACTGAATTTATTTTGTCTGTGCATTATTTGAGAACTCTCAAAACTTTTTTAAAAAATTATTTATTTATTTCTTTTTGAAGACGAGGAATGCTCCTTTTGATTATGCATATGATATTAAAAGTACAAAAAGAATAAAGTATGCTTGGAAGGTGTAAAAATAATTGAGGGAAACCTGTCTGGAAGTTTGTATACTTTTGAGTAAACATTGACTAAATTCGCGTTGTGCTATTTCAAGATGTTCTTATCTTTGCACCATAGAATTCGGCTCAGGTTTTTTTTTTAATTTTTAAATTTTTTAAGTTGTTTTATTGGATATGGTTCCAAGCTATCCTGGACGATATTCATTGCTTTCGTCGGCAGTAATGGCGCCAGACTTTCCCCGACGGGAGGGCCATCTTCCCCGACAGGGGGGCCGAACTATAAAACCCCAAAATTTTACGTTTCAGTACTTGCACAGCCTCTCAAAAAAGTATTCGAGTAAGAGATAAATTTCCTACTTTGGTTTCGTATATTAAAAATTATTATGATGAGATGGTCATTAATTATCTGTTCTTGGTTAACAGGAAAGCCTAGTGATTTTTACCAAAGTCGTAGTTAAACAGGTCGTTACGAAGGCAATTGTCAGCAGATCGAGCAACCCTGTTTACCCTAGAAATGTGGATCTTGTTCACTGGCTCCTTCGAATCTCGAGAAACATACTCCGAGCTGCAGATAATCAATATTCAGTATATGAATATCGTAAAATTCCAAGCAGAATGAGAATGGAAGTGAGCGGAACCTCTACGGTCGGGTCAGACACTTTGAAAGGAATTTTTTATCTGGTTGCAAAAATTCCTTCGTTTTTCTAAACCAACAAATTCTCTAAAAAAAGATCCCCGACAGGGGGGAGGGCAGTGATCCCCCACGGGGGGTGCATGGCCCCTCCGATTCCCCCGCTAGCGCCACCCCTGTTCGTCGGACGTTTTTATAAAGATATTCATTTCCTTCGTCGGACGTTTTTACTTACAAAGAAACAGCTACTATTACAGCTTAGTATGATTAATATTATTACAGTTTAGTATGACTGATGGTTTCCAAAAGAAAAAAAAAAGACTTTACTCAAATGATATACTATATTCACATATATAAATAATAAAGACTAAATATAAACTTTATAAGTACTCAAAACTACGCATAACTCACTTCTTGCTCACTTTCTGTAAAATTGAAATTGATTAGACAATATTGTCCTCCAAATTTCTCTGATTGGCTGATATTTACAAATGAAGTAACGCATTCGGAGTAAAACCCAATGAAATAGACACCTCCTTCTAAAATGCCACTGGAAGGTTTTCCAGCTGAATCCAGAACTAGAGGGGGAAGAAAAAGAGAAAGTAAGAAAAGAAAAACACGAAAAATTAATCATGCTGAAAGCACCGATAATTAAATAACTTCCAGCGCATTGTTATTCGCGCATTTACTACTGCGAGAGGACTCTATTTTAGGTAAAAAGCATGTTCTTATAAGCTTCACTTAAGTATATATCTAGCTTGTTTTGTTTGAAATGGATTGACGTCTTCGAGATGTCTTGTATTAAGACTTTTGTGTCTCCTTTTAACCCTTTAACGCGCGGTGTCCTCACCGTGAGGACACAAAACTCTGACGTTTTGACTGTTGTCAGTCAAGAAGAATAAATTTGATTTCTATAAAAATGCTTGTGAAGGTAACATAGTTACAAGAGAACCCTTTACATTTTAGCACATTATTTCCCGTAAAAAGCGTCAATTATTTGTAAAATTGTCAGCATTATTTTTAACAGCACTGGCATCTGTTGAAAACTGGAGAATACGATGGAAATACGCTGATATAGAAGAACAACTGGATAGAATGACTATAAATGGTTGCACTTCCAATTGCTAAAATGTTTATTAATACTGTGTACACTATTTTCAATAGAGTACATGATATATAGCAATAACATATATAAATTTTATTATCGATGTCAATTTTTGGCAGGTACAAAACGGATTGACAGACAAAAAGGATACACCGAAAGCATAACCGATTTCCGATTTAGTGGAAAAATGTTAAGAAAAGTTTATTTGAGGGGTATAAAACTCAAAAATGAGTTTAAAAGTGATTCAATCTAATTAAGAACTTCCTTACTTGGAAGACGGTGTCGTACTCAAGGGGTTGGTGGGATTCATCACCTCCTTCCCTTCAGAACAAGCAACTTCATTTTTAGGATTTATTTTTTAAATGCCCGCTAGTAGGACAAACAAACTAAGATAAATACCTCCTTTAAAGAAATTCTACGAAACATTTTACAATACTAAGTATGATTTTCTGGATTTTACATTCATAATCGCTGTATATTATTTTTTAGCAGTTAGACTACACTGTGAAACATAGTATAGATTACCAAGTTGGATTGTTTTTTCACCATTAAACGAAATATTAAATAAGCTTATTAGGTCTTTTGAAAAAGTAAAATCTGAAAGACAAACGATTGTAAGAAGTTCACAGCAGCAACGATAGAATTATAAAAAATTTTCAGACAAAAAATACTTTTCTTAATAAGAAAAAAAAATAAGTATTTTTATTTCTTACAAGTAAAAGATTTTAAAACATTTTATTCAATAAATTACGATAAACAATAATAAGCTCTTTCGAAATTCAAGGTGAATTAAGATCATACCACTTTGTTACAAGTTAACTGTGGATACTGTGTGCATCTGCATAAAGTCCCTGCGAGCTGCAGGATGTACATGTACAAAGTAAATTAATTCCTGATTATTAAAAAATATAAATAAAAACACATAAAAGGATTTTTTTTTAAGATTATGTGTATACTTTCTTATGATTTTATGGTGGATTGATGTCAAGGAATTTAGAAAAACCCCTCACTTGGCAGGGAAAGTTTTTTTTTTTTTTTTCCATGCATAGGGTTTTGATTTTGATATTAAAAAAAGAAATAGCCTCGGTAATGAATTAAATAACTAATTGCTTTTAAAGTTAGAATATTTAGAATTATCAAGAATTCAGGAAAACTATTATGCATATATTCGATTCCAAATTTTCGGTAGTAATTTGGGTTAAAGAAGGTTATATATATATAAATATATATATAATAATAATTCACATGTAGAGTAATATTCGAATGAAAGATGATGAAAGGGAAAAAAGCTTTTTTTTTTTTGACACAGCATTGCTATTTTATTTAAAACATTCTGAAAATGAGTACGTCAGTCGAACTTTCGTGTAGCGGATGGCTATGCCATTTTGAGATTATATTTTTACGATACCCCCCCCCCCCCCCCCCGTAGCCCTTACTTTATGCAGGAACTATATTCGGGGGTAGGAGGGCGATAAGGCCTTCACTTTGCGGGCACCTAAATAAATAGTCATCTACAAACATCTTCCTTTAAAAATTTTGGGTTGATTGATCAGGGATCGATGCAAACGAAAATTGGGTCCGTTTTGCGGCCCTTCACAAAATTACAATCGATTAAAACGCCCCTTTACAAAAATATAATGGATTAAAGCTGCCCTTCATTGGCTTTTTACTCTACATTTTAATCTGTTTTATCAATTATTTTAACAAAAAGAGTGACTTTTATTAAAAATTAGCATGAAACTTCACAAAATTAAGTACTGAAATTCAAAAAATTAAGCACTTTTCACAAAAATTGGACCCTGAAAAAAATTTCTGGATCGAACCCTGATGATTAATCCCTCCTATCAGGCCCGACATCGTGAACAAGGTAAGCATTACATCGGGGCGCCACCTTCAAACACACATAAAATGTTACTTATAAGACTTTTACCTCTTATAAGTAACATTTTATGTGTGTGTTTTTCACAAAGTTTTATTTATTTTACTAGATTATATATTATTAACTTACATTAATTACAGCGTTGTTTGTGTGAGATTTAATTTTCGGTATAATAAGGCTGAGTAAAATATACTTAAATTCCTTTTTAAGTCTCAGTTTTAATGATAATATACATGAGGTGGGAAAAATAAACAAAATGAGAATTATCTTGTAACGATGAACATTTTTTGATTCAGCTTATTTCGCAACATCGATTTGAATTCTTTTGCTTTCTTAAATTTGGAAGCGACGATAAGATACGAAAATATCTATATTTTAAATATATCAAATGTTTTATTTATTTATTTTTCCAATGCAGCAGACAGGGAGGATTTAAAACATTATTTCTGTAATCAGGGGCGTAGCCAGAAATTTTTCATGGGGGGGGGGTTACGACTACTGCAACTCATATATATGCATACATGTGTGTGACAAAGGAGTGAAGAATATACATTTTGTAAGGCAAAAATTTCCTCATGGGGGGTTATGACCCCCCCTATAACCCCCCCTGGTTACGCCCCTGTCTGTAATTATTACTTTGTGCTAAAAGTTTTTGAAACAGACCGTGATGCTTTATTCTCTCTCACCCATTCTTTTTACTTATTTATTTACTATTTACTTATAAACTAAATCCACGTTGGGGAAATTAAATTAATCAAAATGTGTATTCATACATTTTAACAGGAACTGGTGAACCTAAAAAAACCTCCTGAAGTCATATTCCTCTCTCTGTCTCTCCCACTCTTTCTGTCTACCTCTCTGCGTGTGTGCGTGTGCGTACGAAGCTTCACGACGTTGTAGACTTTCTCCCTCACTGCAAAGCTCTAAGTATAAGAATTAATAGATTTCTTTTCTTTTTAAAGTGGCTGAGTTTTTTCTTCAATGCAAAATTTCATACCAAATAAACTTAACAATATTAAAGGTGATTTTTTTAATTTTAAAGAAACTTTGATCTATTTCGAAAATTTCATTCATATTTATGCGAAATTTCAAAACGATTAGTCTGTTATCGGAAAAACTCTTTAGAATAAAAATGTCAAGAAAAATCGCAGCTTTCCAGATTTTTCAAGCCTAAAACGATTAGTTTAATGGTGTCGGAGAAATTATTTCGATTTTTTTTCTTTTGTTAATTATGTATGCAAAAAAGAAAAGTCCACAATGTGATTTGTTATTTTTCTCCACATATATGGACAAAATTTTAAGACGATTAGTCAAACGATGTTAGACATTTTCTTTTTCAGTGGGATAAATTATTAGTAATAAGTTACGAAATATAGAATTTCTATTATGAGTGAGACACAAAAAGATATTTCCATATTTTTAAAGCTAAAAATTTT
This sequence comes from Cheiracanthium punctorium, assembly GCA_038373885.1. Taxonomy (NCBI): domain Eukaryota; kingdom Metazoa; phylum Arthropoda; class Arachnida; order Araneae; family Cheiracanthiidae; genus Cheiracanthium; species Cheiracanthium punctorium. Next base: position 145,469 of record JAWZYV010007554.1, on the reverse strand, counting down.
CTCCATATTCTGCGTATTCCTACCAAATTTCAAGTTAATTGGTGTAACGGTATCGAAAATAGGCTGTCTTTCAAATTTAAAAATCGTCGAAAAAAAAAAAAAAAAATCTTGGCAGACGGGCAGGGCTCACTTTGCATGGGAGCTCATCTCCTGTACTTCTTTTTCTTTCAGTAATTTTTTATATTCAATTTAAAATTTTTATAGCCTTGATAATTGTTTCCATTGATATGAATTTTAATGCAATGGTGAGCAAAAAGTTATTTAATTTTACAGTTAATTAGATAATTAATGTTATAAATTACAATACAGCACTCTGGGGTACTGTATTGTAATTTATAACAATAGGGTCTCTTGCACTTTCTTTTGTGAGAAGTTAAGCTCTGAGGACCGATGAATTTTCATATTTAAAAAAAAAAGATTTTTCTGTTTGCCTGTTTTTATTTATTTTCATGTCTGTCAAAATTTTAAACAGATCAGCTAACGGTAAATATTTGTATACCACAAAAACTAGCAGAATTTTTAATATATGTAGTTAATCTTAAAGTCTCTCAATGACTGAGGATTGGGGAGCAAAGACGTAGTAGTAATATTACCAAATGAAATATTCAAACTATTAACCATTAAAAAATTATCAACAGTAGAAATAATTGTAGTGAAACAGAAAATTTTTACTTACTTCGTAGAGCATTGGAATCTCCGTCACTAGCTTTTTGCTTCAAAATCCTAGTGTCTAGCCTACACTTCTCCGATATGTTGTGACTAGAGCCCAAATAAACGAATATATCGTCTAAAAAAGTCAAATAATTCGTCAAGTTCTTGAAATTTATGCTTCCATACGCCTCATTTCTATTTTGTATGGAACCAGCACCAGAATTATAGAGCTGCACAACATCTCGTTTGACTTCCGCGCGGCCCGGCTTCTCCAACAAAATGAAAACAAACAAAAATAAGAGTGGTCTCTTCATTTTCATTGGTCCACTGGTGCGCACTCCGCTTTTCTCTGCTAAACAATCTCTTTTTCACGACGCGAAAAAAAAAATATTAGTTTAAGTTTTCAAAAACTTCATTTAAAATAAAAAAGACACGATAAACATTGCATTACGAAATTCCAGTGATATTACTTTACGTGCGAATATTGTTATCTTTTATTTTCATTTATCGTCTGCATCGATCATTTTCTCTCTCTCTTTTTTTAAAGTTCATGTCTTCACTTCCCTTCGCTATTTTATGGGTAAGACTACTTTCGCGTTCTATGACACACTTCTTGACGGGATCGGCTAGTCAATCGCGGCGGTTCTCCTGCGGTGATTGTGGATTGGATATTACCTACATTTTCATTGGCGGCTGCTTGGCGCTCTGCCATGGCGCGCAAACGAGCTTTTTATAAAGCAAGCGCTTTTCATTTATATTCAGGCATTTTTCTGTTTACGCAATAGTTAAAGAGACGGAGGAATCATTAAATAAATAATAAACGCATTGCGCGTAAGATTATGTTAAAAAGATTGTCCTTAAAAAAAAAAAAAAAAAAAAAAAAAAACTGGAGCAGCCAATGAAGATCAACGTAATATACTCCCCCCCCCCCCCCCAACCGATTCTTTTAGCAAAATCGTGAGTGGAAAAGTATATTGATGGGAAGAGAAAGTCCGAAAATCGAAATGACTTTGACATGCTTTTCACACTGTTAAATGAAATCACTGCGATTTATTTAATAAATATAATTCGTATTTTAAGCGGCTTCAAAAGGAGGAAGTAATTTTTCTCGCGTATGTACGCATACGATATACAAGTTGTTTTATAACTCTTGATAAAAAAAAAAAAATCTAAGGGGCAATAGAACACATCTAAAGGATAGTTTTTGTCATTAAAACCATTGTCTTTAACGCAAACGGTTCGCGTTATTATTTTGTTGGAAATAAATTTAAATTTATTAAATCGTCTGCAAACAAAATAATTAATACTGTATTAAGCTTAATTGATGTTACCCTTTAGTAGTTCACCACTTGCATTGCGACATTGCTCTGTATGACAAAAACTGTTCTTTAAATGTGTTTTATTGGCCCTTACATTTTTTAACAAGAATTATGAAACACCCTGTATACATTCGGAGCTTAAGTTCTAACAAAAGAAGAGTGAAACATGAGCTCTAATTAGTAGTATTGCAAATTACAGCATCAATTATTTAATCTATCGTAAAATTAAGTAAATTTTTGCCCATGTAATAAATTATGCAGGTTATTAAAATTTCAAATTCAATGCAAAAACTTACTGAATAGTACAGGAACTGAGTTCCTGTGAGGTCCCATGCAAATTAAGCCCTGTAACTAACTTTCCTTTTTTAAAGATTTTCGGTTTATTTAAAAAATTATTATTGAAATTCATTTGGAAAGATTTCTAATAATCTATGGAAAAAAAATTGGTTTGCATCAGCTACAATTATTTAATGATGCTAATGCATTAATAACACAGATTACTTATAAAAATCTGAAATTTTTGAGGGATCGTTTTCTATCCCTTTAAAATTTAATTTTAAAAATATTGAACAGCGATGATGATGATGATGATGATAATAACAATAGTAATAATAATACATGTAAATAAATAAATAAAGCGATCGCCCGAGCACCTCTGATTTGGTTCTGACGGAACATTCGAGTATCCATACTGGGAAACAACACTGGTAACAAAAAGGAAGTGTTCGCCGATGGGCTTTTTCACTGGTGAGAGCTTAACGGTTAGACCTGGATTTAATGGTTGGTTAAATTTTCTAAGAACTGGACAGGTTTTTAGGTTTAATTGTAAAAGAAAAAACAAAATCTTCGACCTTTGTACACGTAAATGTATGTTTATGGTACATTTTGTGATCTTTGACTTATATTGCGCATTGCTACTGTAAAAATTTGAAAAACAACCTGAAAATTATGCTCCTGGAGTAGCCTCATTGACTTTGTTAATCATGAGTTTAGAAGAGTGGACTCCATTATCTTTCTCGGGAAAGCCGGAAAGAACATGAAAAGTAAGTCATGTCAAACACAGCGATTATAAAAAACTGTAAAGCACAATTTTATTTGTCTTCTCTGCGGCTTAACCAAATCTTCACCCTAGGCAAAACCCTATCAAGTTTTCCCAAAAAAGAGAGTTGTCCCAATAATTTCTCAATTTTTTTCGTCCTTGAGGGTGAACAACAAAGCATAAGGACGGTTTAATTGGGCTTAATTTTAAAGGCCAGTTGTCGATGAGCTCTATAGAGAAATGCTTCCACCAAAGACTATGGCCTGGACAGAAGAGAATTTCTGATTTTACTCTACTTCTTCGTGGCAATTTGCCAGCATGAAAATGTTCTGCATTTTTTACTACTTTTTTTTATTATCTTATCCACAGAGCTGAAGAACATTTTTGACACAGCTGTCTGAGCGGTGCCACACAGCCTGTTGCACGCGATGGACGATACTATCCACCGCCATGTTGCTGGTAGTTAAATCGAAAGATGGCAATGGCTGCACTTTTTTGGCATTGGGCAGTCGATCTAGTTTTTCTTCTATACCGATGTACATTTTAATCACATTCTCCAGTTCTCAGCAAATGCCGGTATTGATAAAAATAACTCTGACATTCATTTTACAAATAATCGATATATTTTACGGAAATTATGTGCTCAATAGAAAAGAATTCTCCTATAATTATGTCCTCTTTAAGTGTTTTTTTGTGAAAATCACATTTTTTCTTCGTGAATGCAAAACAGTCAAAATATCAGAGTTTTGTGTCCTCACGGCAGCTGCGCGTTAAAGGGTTAAGCAATTCGAAAATTTTGCACATGAAGTTACTGTGCGGTTAATTTAGTTATTAATTAAACCAACATTTTTGAGTGAGCTCTAAGCTAGGGCGTGCCTAGAGTGTTAGCGGCCTCCATCAAAAACATATTTAGTGGCCTTCCAGAGTCTTACCCAGTTGCGGAATTTAAAAGATCCCTCTAGATATCCTGACTGTCCCTCTGAAAAAGAAAACTGTAATGTTTTTAACAAATTGCAATGAAATGGTAAGTACGAGTTTGTATATTTCAGCATCCCAAGAACATAAAACGAAACGATTTGCAATAACTTTTCATATGCAGTTACACTAGTCAGTGGCGGCCCGTGGTCAAAACTGTTAGTGCAGCCGGAAGCATATGAGCCCCCCCCCCCCTTTTCTCCGGACAGGATTGGAAAATCTTAGTTACTGAATTCGAAAGCTGGCGGATTAAGCCCTCACCGAGGAAAGAAAAAAAAAAAAAAAAAAAAGAAATTACATAAAAAATGTAAGAGATCCTATTTTTCTTCCATAAAATGGACATAAATTTCAGCCAGCCGCTCTTATCCTCAAAATTGCATTAATCCGTGTCTGATTCAAAGTTTCCTTAGAATTTTCTTTTGTAACGATAACTTGAGAGAAAAGAAAACTTATTTATTTTTTATAGGTCAAATCAATCCTCCTTTCTTTTAAACATGCGAATCGGTCAGTGATGTCCCCATAAAAAGGCGTTGTTTTAATTCAGATATCAATAATTTTAAATGCTCTTTAAAATTTCCCATGTTTAAAGAATTTTCTCGCTCGCCATGCCCTCTAAATGACAGTTCTTGCTTACTTAAAAGCAATACTGCTTTGATGGGTAATTGTCCATTCATAAGCGTCTATTCAGGCTTACCTTCTTGATAAATTCAGCGATATAAAGTCGAGAGTTTTCCAAACATATATTCTCCTTACCTCCTCCCTCACTTCTCGTCCGAGTCCGAGCCAATCAGTTAGTCGAGTTCTCAAGTTCAGCCGCCGTTAAAAAATCTTTCATCGGCTGTATCAGCTGCATACTCCCTATGCCGGAGAGGCTGCTTACGTAGTCGTTGTCATGGCAACGGTGCTGCCAATTTTCTTTTCAGCGCTCTGGGCTGAACCAAAGATTTTCCCAATTGACTTGCGGGAAGATTAAAGTGCTTTTTTTCTGAATGAGCGATCCGGTCACAATATTTTTTTTTGTTTGGTTTTTTTCGGAGATTTTTTTTATTTACCGTAGGAATTCCACAATTCTAATCTGAATTTAGGAAAATTAGTAGAATAAATTATTTTAAAGTATGTGCTGATAATTTCAAGTGCAGCCCGGCTGTACTTGCTGTATCCCACGAGCCGCCACTGACACTAGTTACCGGCGGTTTAGAAACTGACGTCGAAAAAATTTGATAATAATCAGCGTGTTGTTGTGAACATCAGATGTGGCTTTCTTTTTTTACAAGAAAGCAATGCGTCTGACTGAATGGGTAGTTTGTCAAAAAATGTCGAAATGATTGTGAGTGTTTCGAAGATTATGCAATTTTAGTCAATTTCACAAATACAAATAAAAACTTTTCATCTAAAAAAGTAAAAAAAAAGTTTATTCAGAATGTTTAAATATGCATTTTCTTCTATGTATCTTCCATTTTTTCGTGTAAATTAACTTACTTTATTTTTAGATTGGTAATTGATATTATAAAAGAAAGCCCAAGGATGCAAAGGATAGTGCATTGTGCTGCCGTGCCAGGTGTGAGGTTCAATTCCTGGACTGGGGAAGATTCACCCAATCTTTCATCTCTTGAGTGGGTGGATAAAACGAGGACCAAGCTTGCTTGAGGACTAAACACTGTGTCCTCCCCGTCAGGCTGACCATCTGACCGAGGTATGTGCTTTTGTACCCCAGAGCCCATGGTCGCGCAAACCTTAGCCATACGTGGGCTGTTGCGCCACTGAGTAATATAAAAATTAATAATTTGTTTTACTATTAGGCGTCTTGCTCTCTTACGAGGGCTTAATTATTTTCCTAACCTAAATTATTTTCCAAATGCCAATTATCGGAGCGAAAGGGTTAACCCTTTAACGCGCAACCGTTTTTTCATCTATAAAAAAGAACAACTTTATAAAAGTGTCCAGCGTTGAAATAGTACGCACAGCCGGCTATGTCAAGACAGTACTTTAGCTCTGAAGTACGCGATGGGCAATTCGATCGACCACCATGTTGCTGGTAGTTAACTCGAGAGATGGCAAAAGGTGTGCGTTTCGTGCTTCAGGACCATTTAACCCTATTTTTGCGACTAGCAGGTGAAAGCGTTGGAAAGATGTGGTTTCACGGGGCGACCACCGCCATTGCCACCGCGCGCTAAAAGGTTAAACACGGTTCTGGCTGTAAAGAAAAGAACCATTGCAGGAAAAGCACGACCACATAACGCTGATCGCACTATTTCCCCAACAAAACGAATCCAGGTATATAAGATAGCTACGCGGAGGAAGGACAAATCCTTGGGATGGAATTATTATGTGTGGCACCTTCGTCAGGACACTGAACCCGCCTCGATAGTACGGTGTGTCCTTGTCCCTCTCATGCGATGTGGTCGAAAATTTTAGCATTTCTTTTGATTACGAATTTTCTTACGCGCTATTTATGGTGTGTGCGTAAGAACGTGGCCTTCGTGCATCTGGTGGCCTCGTTCAACCAATGAACCCTTGCCTTATCGCCATTTTCATATTCGATTGACAATGAAGATTAGTTTTATTTTTTCCTCCCCATTTCTTTGGTGTTGTTTTGCTCTGCAAGTGAAGGACGGTACATCTCTGCTGTAATTAATATAGAAAGAACAAGACTCTCATGTGAACCCTCTATTATTTCAGAAAACTATCAATCGGCCTATGGACTTCGGAAATCCTAATGAGCCTTCAATGCAATGAATATAACCACAATTAATGCGCTCTCGGTCTTCTTTCGGGGAAAAAAAACCACAATCGCTTTCTTTCCAATTAAAAATGCACGTTCTACCTTTCTCTATAGATTTTATATTTCTGGATTATTATTTGCCCAACTTTTGAATTTCCAATGCTGACCATTCTTTTTTTACTGGCTCAATGCATCCCTAGAGCCTCGTTTACACTCCGATATGCACTTTCTCTGTTCTCCAGTGAAAAGTGAGCTTTTTAACTATTGGGGATTTTATCCATATCTAGCTTGGCTATGCTCAAGATATATTGGACGGTGCAGAAAATGTAGAATCGTACATATGGTCTTTTAAGACTCAGTTTTAAATAGAGATGTGCTGGATATCAATATCCGTATCCGTAGTGTTCTACAAGGAAAAAATTTGTAACCTCTTAACCCTTTGAAGCGCAAGCATTTTCACATCAATATAGAAGACAAATTGGTTAAAATGCCCAACGCTGAAAAGTGCAGCCGTTGCCATCGATCCATTTAACTACCAACAACATGACAGCCGATCGAATTGCCCACCTGGAGCCATGTTGTTGGCAGCTAAATGGATTGATTGGTAATGCCTGCACTATCCGCGATTAGACCATTTAACCGCTTTTTTTTTCCGACTAGCAGAGAAAGCGTTGAAATAAGGTGGTTTCACGACGCAACCACCGCACGTCCAAGGGCTAACAAGAAAGAATGATCGGTCTCATTTCCAGCGGATCGTCGGATCTCTCTCTGTGACTTTCTAGAATACACGAAAGAAAAAAAACTTATTATATTATATGATTTTTATTGTATCTAAGTATTACATTATTAGAAATTTCCTGCTTTTTCTTTGGCGCATGTCTCGACGACTGAGTTTAGAAATATGCCTGTTTCGTCTCTCAGAACAGCTGCAAAGGTTTGTCTCATATCGCAACATCCCTATATTATAATGCGAAATAGATCTGTCTCGTCTCGCATCACAACTGCAAATGTCTGTCGTCTAGCATGCATCCCAAGTTCTGAAAGCTCTAAGACAAATTTCTGAGAAGAGAGCAAGGTATTATGGAATATGCAAAGAAGGAATACCAAGGTTTCGGCTCTGTCAGATGCTGTTTTCACATGGGAATATGATGAACTACTCAAGAAAGATTCCCATATTACAATGCAGTGAGAATTGACAGCTTGTTGATGTCGTAACCACTCGTGATGTCGTGATTTTCAAGAGTTTTTGTAGATCAGTTTTTAAACATTTCAACCTACTTGTATACACGTGACTTGAACATTGATGTTACACATAATGTACACTAAAATAATTATTGTAGTTTGTTGTACTTTGGTTGTTTTTTAGCCGACAGTGTTTTGCCCATCAGTTTAAAGGTTCGTTTTCCTAGATGGCGTGTCGGGTATTATGGAATACTAGGTAATATTGTAATGGATTTCATGCCACCAACTAAAGAACCTGAAAAACCTGAATGTATCTTCTGTAACAGAAAATTCTCCGAAGATTAATGAGGAGATATTTGGATTCAATGCTTCAGCTGTTCTCTTTAGACACAAGGTGTCTCCACACGCTGATCGGAGCAGAGAATCGGACTGTACTGGAGCAGAGAAAGACGATTTTATCTCCAACTTTTCTAAATAGACTCGAAGCAAAGATGACTCGAACATAATCTTAAAAATATGGTTTTACAGTTGAAAATAACTATATTTTACGAAGTATAATTAGTTTTTAAACGTTTTAAACTATCTATTTATTACTATCCGACTGCTTCATTTTAACCTCCATGCGTAACATTTTTAAAATATTTTTTTCAAAACCAACAAAATACAAGGGGCATTCAAAAAGTAAGTTATACTTGTTCCTCCACGGATGGCAACATTGCGAAACAAGACCGAAGCTTGCGCAGACGATAGTTGTTCAGTTCCACAGCTTCCAACGGTAGCAATTTCATTCGGATAAGCCGAATGGAAGAAAACCTTCCAAAACTCATGGCTCACCTGTCAAAACACAACTCACTCACCGAATCAAAACATTATCACGTAATGAATTCTGAATTATCACATAATGCATTCTTAGATGGCATACATTAAAATTTAATATACAATTTAAACACAGTTTTAAAATAGCAAATGTCTTTGGAAGAAAACCTTCCAAAACTCATGGCACGAATAAAGACAAAATATTCTCGTATACGGGGCATATAATGAAATGTAGTATAAATGTTATTGAAAAGAAGGAAATATTATTCAAAGAAAATCTTCTAAAGCTCAAGAGGAGGGCTAATGGGGCGTTGGTGCGTAGTACGAGAAGGAAATGGCGCGTAAACTGGAATCTTACTCCAACGTTGAAGTACGCGGGACAGTACGATTTTTGTGTGCAAAACGCTTCAAGCAAGGGCATTGTCCTCTCGCACGACAATGCAAGACCTCACAAGACAAGCACAACACAGGATTTTTGGACACGCACAACACAGGACATGAAGAGCGAGCTTTGAATGGGAGGTCTGGGCAGCCTCCACCGTACAGTCCCGACCTGGCGCCCTGGAACTTTCACATGTTCGGGAAACTCAAAAGGCATTTGGGTGGAAAACAATTTTCCAACGATGGCCAAGTTCAGACAGGTGTTCTAAGCTGGCTCTGGGACCAAGGAGCGATATTCTATATCATCAAGGCATCTAAGGATTGGTGGAACGTTCCGATAAATGTCTGCAGCGACTGAGAGATTATGTAGAGAAATTGTGTGCTGTATGTGTGCCCTATTGTATTATAGCGCACTCTTCAATAAAGTGTTTTTTGACTTACATCGTTCGAGTGTAACTTACTTTTTGAATGCCCCTTGTAAATAGTATTTTTCTTCACAAATGACATTTCATTATAATAGTTATAGTATGTTTTCATAATAGTTTTAGGGATTTTATTCAAAAACCTGTATAGTTAGAAATGTAAATCGTATTTAATAATACCCTCCTATTCTTTCCTATACAAAGAAGTTAAAAATACTTTTTTCTGTCTGTACGTCGGTAGATGTCGCACGAGGTCAGATTAAATTTTTTTTTTTTTATCCTGGCACCTCTTCAGTACTATTACAGAACATTTTATGGCATTATCTTTTTTACTATAATAGTAATAAAACCTTATAATCCATTGTTATTTGGCATAAGTTGCATTCACTCAGCAATAAATAAATCGGTTTTGATTTATGGAAAAAATATATGTAATGTAGAAATCAATTATTTCTCTTCAAAACCTGCACATAAAGTCACCGTTAAAATCCCCAATAAAACTCCTACAAGGCAGGCTTCCGTTTCGAGGAACGAGGTCATTTTCTATTTTTATAGACTTTATCGGTGAAATAAATTTGAAAACAACTTTACTAAATCAGAAATTGGAGGTGTCATTAGACCATGGACCCACCCAACAAATGTGGGGTGGACCCCCCGTGTCAGCCCTGCGTAGTTTCAATTTTTAATTACTATAACGAATTCAAACTACAAAAAATATTTTGACTATATTTGTTATCGAACGAAATTTTAGAGGACTACTGATAATTGTAGCTTAAAATTTAAAATAACATATTTATGATAAACAGTTCATCATATAAGTTTAGTAAAATTGTCATTGCTTGAGTTGTGAGAACTTGAGTTGTGCGTATCTTCTTCATCCTTTCTTGCCAATTGCTATTTCCATGCCAAACCAGCCGAGAGAGAAGAACAGGAGGGGCAATTGTCCTTTTATCCAGGTTTTAGGTTGGAGGGCAATTTTATTATATTTATGGTTTTGTTTTAAATAAAATGTCAATTGTAACCCTTACTAGTAATCCTACAATTTAGCTCTTTTAGTATGAAACTGAATACATTCATATGGTACTTAACTTACTTAACTCGTGTCATTTTGTCATATTAAGCAAGTTTATTTTGGACTTTCCATAATTATTCCAAATATTTGCAGGTTAAATTATGTTCGAAATAGAATATAGGTAAGAAATGACAGTGGAATTTTAATGCGGCACACGGCTTAAGGAGGAGGGTATGAGTCCCGTCTCTGATATTGGATTCAGGGCCCGTAATCGTATGGGGGGGGGCATACATTAGACGTAAAAGAATATCTCTGACGGGTTCGGTTTCCTCATCATTTTGCGTGCATGAAAAATATTCTTAGGCCTTTACTTACACGTAATAATGATGATAAAGCTAAAAATTATTTTGTCATTATAAGTAGCGGGAGGAAAATACAAAAAGAATCACAAAGTATCGGAGATATTCCAGAATTCAGACCTCTTGTACAGACTGAAAATGATATCATAATAATAATAATAATGCATTTTGCAAAAATTTTCATAGGTCCAATCCACAGCTTCTGAAAGGTACCCATTTTCAGTTACAAAAGTTCAGTAATTTTTGCTCCCTCCTGCACTGAAAGAAATGTTTCGTTGATTCAACAAAATTTTCGTTGGCTTCATTTCAAAGAAATATTTTTTTTTTTTTTTGAATCAACAAAATTTTTATTTATTCAACGAAATATTTTGTTAATTTAACAAGAATTTCTTTTGAACCAACAAAATATTTCGGTTACAATAGTGCTAACCAAATTTTTGTTGAATCCACAAAATTTTGTTCAATTCAACAAAACATTTTTTTCCGTGTAGTTAGTCCCCGCACGTATTTAAAAAAATACGTTTGAGTCTATCTTCTGTGGCGCGTCAGCATCCGATGAGACTTCAGAATATTCCGTGGACCACAACGCAGTCTTACTACGGCCAGGATCTGCTAATTATTTAGCAAAAAATGTTCAGACGGCAAAGCCACAACTGAAAGATAGTTCTTTTTGATTAACAGGAGTTTCGTGATTTTTGCTCCACCCAAGTCCCCGCACGCATTTGAAAATTGCTTTTAAGAATCTTATTTTCAGGAGAAAGCATCGAATGGACCTTGGTCTTCTCCAAATTTCCACGCAATCCTAATGCCTTACCATAAGAACACGGCAAGTGAAGCAGCACCGGCTTGGCCAGCGCTAGGGACTGTGAAAACCTCTCTCGTCTGGGTATCTCTGCCATGGAACCGTGTACGCTAATGGAAGCCGGTGCACGTAATATCTGTTCTTGACTCCAATGACCTCCATCCTCAAACAACACCTTCAGGTGCTAGGTATCTCATCTGGACTTTGACCACTCATATAGGGAACAACGTTGGTCTGCCTAATAGGCGCCCCAAAATGAAATGACCAACATCTGAGGCCCTTGTAGCTTCAGACTTACAGTGGGCCGCTCACCAGGCTATTAGAAAGAAGAAAAAAAAATCTTTTGGATTGCCAGTGAATTTGTTACGGGCACTGTTATAAAAAGTTCCTGAAATAAACGGTCATTGTCTGGCAGCAATGCTGCAGAAAAATAACCGTTTTCCCATTTCCGGTGTCGGAGAAAACGGTTAATTTTCGTTCACATGTTATCCTACGAAACGGTATTTTTGTTATTTTCAGTTATAGAATCAGTTTTTTGAGTGTTTTTTAAGTTTTCAGCTTGTGGATATTATTTGATTACGATCGGAAGTGACTCGGAGACATTTTATTATTCCAAGCTCGCTGGTGCCAGAAGGAGAATGTAAAATGCCCTGTTAGAACTAGACTTTCAGAAGAATCACAGATAATTTTCGTTTTTTAACAGAATTTCCGTTAAAAAACAACAAAAATCCTTTATTCACCAATAAAGAAGATTCTCCTGTGAAAACCAGGTTGATATAGTCTGTGAAATTCAGATTTTTCATAACAGTGAGTAGCATCATGAGCTCTATTTTCATGTTCTGAAGGCATGAAATCACTATCGTCATTATTAGTTTTTAGAGTTTTCACAAATTCTTCTGCTACACATAGTTCTATAAATTAAGTTAGGAGCGTTGTTATTTCTATTTAAAAGTGAAAATAACTGTTTTACCTTTTTAATGTATTTTCTTTTTTTTCAAGTAAAATTCTTGCAGTCTGTACTGAAGTTTGAAATTCAGTACCAACGGACTAAAGAAAAGATGTTAAAATGAGTTTAAAATTCAAAAGCATGCATGAAACTCACCTTAAGAAAAGCGTGTCTTTTTAATTAATAAATAGTGTAAAATAATTAATGCTTCGAAAACAATTTTTTTTTTTCCATCTGTGCTATGAGGTCTGGGATAGTCCTAACTCGGCAGCAATTAGTCGCGTTGAAATCCCATTTTTATGCATTTTGATTAAAAAAAAAATCTCTATAATCCCCACCATGGCCGAGTACATAAGACACTGAACTTGGCAGATGGTTGAAGTGTGAAGGTCCAGGGTTCGGACCTATCACCCGACAGTCGAACTAACAGTCTGGAGTTTTGGGCGTTTTTCACCAGGTGTAATGTAAACACGCGTTAGAACCCCTTAAAAAGTCCTCGAACCAAGGCACACCCCACGTAGGCAGATGCCCCTCGTATAGGCTTGCTATAACACAAAATACACAAATACACACAAAAACTCTGGAAAAGCCTATGATTTCTCCCCTCATGGTGGTATTAGGAATACTTTTAGCTGACGAACTCCCAAAAGAAAGCGCCATGCTCTTTAAAAATATTTTTTTTTAATCCAAATTAAATGGATGTTATTAATATATATATATATACATACTTTTAATTACAAAGTATTAGCATGTGCGTGTATATGTCCGTAAAAATTTACTTTCTAAACGTCTTTGAAATTTGACAGAAATCTTTAAGTAACCTGTTACGTCATGGAAATCATGTTATTTTAATTACTAGTTCTTTTTTACGTAACGGTGTAGGAGTCCTTGACTGCAGACTGACCTATGTAAGTCCGGCAGTGTCTGACCTTCTATAAAGGTGACTTTTTGGATCTCAGGTCAAAAGAAGAAAGTTAAAAACTTGTTTATATTTTTCTTATGCAAATGAAGTGCACTTTCGTCTGATAATTTTTCTAAATGTCATGTTGTAAAAACGAAATGTTTTTTCATAAAATAAACTTGCAACGTCTGGAAAAAAATTATATTAAATTGATTTCTCTTTTAAAAAATTATTTCAGAAGACTTTTCATTTTTAAGTAAAATTGAACCATTTCTATAATTCAGCAAACATTTGAATTTGTTTATTCTTATTTTTCAGGCAGTAAGTCAATTATTTATTCCAGTTAAATTTAAAAAAACCTCAATCACAAATACAGCCATGAACATAAAAGCAATAGCATTAAATATTTTTTCTCTTGAATTCTTTTCTTTTTGAAAATCTCAGTAATACAGGGAGGCCATAAAAATTATGCCGATATATGGACCTCTAGCAGAGACGGCCCGAGGGGCGTGTGGGGCCCCAGGCGAAATGCAAGTGCGGGGCCTCTTCTCTATCATGTCTTATGAGATAGCAATAAAATGGCCCAGGAGCGGGGCCTTAGGCGATCGCCTACATTCGTACCCCCTTGGGCCGGCCCTGCCTCTAGGGCTCGGTGTGGTCAATCGATCGAGATGAAATTTCAGAGATAGTTATTCAGAGATATGGGCTCGAGATTCTGTGAACTACAACAAACTGGCGCTCGCGGTTACGATTATAAGAATTATAGGCACGATGAGCTTATACACAGCCAGCGATGGATTTTGTTATACCTTGAGAAGATAAAATGTTAAAAATAAAAAAACGAAATAAATGCACAATTAGATACTAGCACTCTTTAAATGAGTTGCGTCCATAAGCCGCACTAAATAAGAATTATCTTTTGAAACTCTGTGAACAAACTATGAGCTCTAAACACACCAATATGCAGGCAGGGCATGTGATCGTGATTTATAAAATATATACCCAGTTAGCACTTTATTTGAATACATCGTTTAGACGCTAGCGGGCTTTCAGGAATTTCCGTCCATAGTCCATAACGTAAACGAATTCTTTTTTGTATCCCTACTAAAAAATGATTAGTCCTATACACACCAAAAGGCTGAATTGTCTCTGTGATTGCGGATTCGTTGGTCACCCTTTTATCACTCAAAGATGCAAAGGTACATAGATAGAAAAAAATGCAGGGGTAGGGGACAAATATAGAGGCGGAATCGGATTTTCACACAAAGTGCTTTGATTATTATCATTTTGAAAACAAAAATCTAAATATAGGTCCATGTGTCAACATTTTTAAAGGTTATTCTTAAAAAAGGATATATTTTGACCATATCCCATACTTATGTAATTAGCTATGTATACTCTCGTTGTTACAGTTTCTTACACATTCTGTTTTCTTTCTATTTTTTCTTGTTTTTTTTTGTTGTTGTTGTTGTTGTTGTCGTTGTATAGCCACTATAGCAATCTTACTGTCGTATATCCTTTATTAAGCATATTAATGTGTGGCCACAATAATTTCTTTTCTTTTCTTTTTGCTTAAACATCTTCATTTGTTTTAATCTTTGAATACATTGTCAGCTGAGTCTTGAATATTCGGAACTGCTGACCTAATTTTGGACACATTTCCCTCATAACGTTATGATTTAGACCAATATAAGCGCCCCACTTTTTTTAAATTGGTGTTAAGGTCACTGCTCATTGCAAAGGCATCTATCCGCTAGTCAACACATTAGTTAGTCCAATCCATTCGCTACCGCAGCTAATATACATTCGTAGTAGCCGAAAGTGTGGGAATGTTTTTTTAGGGATCGACCGATACCACATTTTCGCCGATGACCGATACCGATACTTTACCTATAAATTCATCTTCAGAAATAGCCGATACCGATACTTTTAAGTTATGGTATCGGCCGATACCGATACTTAACCGATACCGATACTTTACATAATTTAATGTCATTTAAACCTACATCTGTTGGGCAGTTTTTGTAACGAGAGTGTAGTTCTCGTTAAAATGAATAACAGAATGATGAAATTTGATCCCAGTAGAAAGCATTAAAAAGAAAAAGCAGTGGATACATTGAAATGTGAATTTACAGTAGTTGTAGTCTTTCTTTTCTATTCAAATCATGCCGACGAATGGCCGAATTTATAAAAAGCTGAGCACTGGGAAGCGTCTTAGTGTGCAGGTTCGGAATTCTTTCTCCTCGCGTGGCTGTCGATCTAGCGGTCTAGAGCTTTGGGCGATTTTCTCCAGATGTTACGTGAATATGCGTTAGACTCCCTTAAAAAGTTCTCTGCCCAAGCCCCCCCCCCCTCCCTAAAGAAGATGCCCCTCCTTTAGGCTTGACAGAACACAAACACGGCGGGTGGGAGTTAAAGGGATATAAGATAATCCATTTCATTTCCAGTGCCGACTGGTGCAAATATTTAAATCAATTTTTCTCAACCTCTATTTTGTCGCCTAATTGTTGCTATGAGCCAGATTAAAAGGTTTCCATATTAGACCCAAAACAGCTTCCTGCTTGCTCTTACTATATGTGTCTTTCTTGCAATTTTTATTTAGATTTTCTTTAATTAGAATTCTTTCACATATGAAAATATATTTTAGATTACTTAAACTGCATTAAACTGTGATAATGTATAAACTGTACAGTATTATGTAAGTACATTTGTATTTAGATATTGTTCATTAAATACGTATGTAAATTCTTCCCTTAAAATGCATAATTATTAGATATTGATAATTATTACACTTCTCAAAACAGAATGATACACAAATCCTACGTTCTCTCATTAAATGTTTGATAATTCGTACTTTTGATATTTTGTAATGTTTTAAAAATGAATCATTAACTGCTGGACCAACATAATTAATGTTCACGGGAGTCGCCAATTTTCAAGTCACTGCCAAAAAGTTAACTTCTTTGCGACACAAAAAAAGGAATAAATTGTTTTTACATATAGGTTTCGTTTATAATTTTAGTACCATTAATTTTGTCATTGAAACAGCTACAATGTGAAGCAAAATATTTTTGCTCGTTTTCAAGCTGCGCCTTGGAAGGTCTAAATAAATGATGCTTTAAAATGACGAGATTAAATGAAGGTTAAACAATATGAAGCAAAATATTTTTGCTCGTTTTCAAGCTGCGCCTTGGAAGGTCTAAATAAATGATGCTAGAGTAAATAAATGATCTCTAGATCTGTGTCACGCGAGGAACGTTTCGATCGTCCGCCATCTTGCTGGTAGTTAAGTCGAGCGATGGCAACGGCTGCCCTTTTTTCAGCATTGGGCAATCTATCCAGCTGTTCTTCGCATTCTTCCATTTCTCAGCAGATGCCAGTGCTGTTAAAAATAACAGTGACCATTTTTTTACGGGAAATGACGTGCTAAAAAGTAAAGGATTCTCATGGAGCTATGTCACCCGCAACTATTTTTATAGAAATCCAATCTATTCTTCGTGAGTGGCAGCAGTCAAAACGTCAGAGTTTGGTGTTCCCAGAGCGGGATCACTGCGCCTTAAAGGGTTAAGCATGAGATCTATATCAAGAGCTAGACACTCTCCAACGATATCAAAAGCCCATATATACTGTAGAGTCTCCCTATAACGAAGTCTCCTTACAACGAATTTCTCCCTATAACGAAATTTTTCATGGAAACGTAACTTTAAGGTTTAAATAACACTATAAACATTCTCCATAGAACGAAGAGCTTATCTTCCCATAGCGAATATTTCAGATTGACCTTTGATTTTTTTTGTTAGTTTTGAAGCAAATTTTAATTTTCGAAAAGACCACTTAGTGGAAGAGTAACAGATGATAAAAAGAAGACCAGGGAAGTGAAACTGACTCCGATAATGAAGACACTTCAACAGCGCCCAATTATGACCAACTGGGGGCAACGGGCATTGATAGATTTTGGGGCCCCAAACTATGAAATTTTTTATACTTTTCATAAAATTCTGATATAAAAAAAATATTTCAGAAAAAACATTTAAAATTGAGGGCCCTTTCAAGTCGGGGGCCCTGGGCAAAGTCCCGATTGGCCCATATAATAACAAGGCCCTGCGCTTCACGATCAAAACCACTTCAAGCTTTAATGCTTCAACCTTTCAAAACCATTAAAAAGAGGTTTCTAAATGGAATAAAATGTGCCTCACTCTATTTTCAGCGGACTTATAAAATGTGAATATTTTTATGAAAATGTAAAATCACAGAATGCAAAACAATGTAAAATAACGGAATTTTGAAGTAAAATAAACGTAGTGCACTACATATTTTATTGTCTAAATTCGTGGATGGTCCTTACTTTTGAAAATTTCATTTATACAATGAAAAGTAAGAAACCGTAAGTTTAACAAATTTATAATAAATACCAATTTATTTTTAATTGAAAGTCATAATTTAATACTTTAAAACATCGAATTAACTAAAAAGTTTGTAATATTTGAAATAACTGCAAAAATCTCTGTAAAACAAAATTTTCTCTATAGCGAATTTTTCATGGAACCGAGCGAGTTCGTTATAGGGAGATTCAATTGTGTGTGCATATATATATATATATAGATAGATGATGACAGTTAGATGACAGTTTAACAGGACAATCGCCTATTCTTCTAAATTATTTTGAATTGGTGCCCAACACTAAATACGCTCTCTGCAAGGATTGCAAAAAACAAATGTCGAGAGGTAGCCTATAATTTGACTTCAGTTTTATAAACGTTTATTTTCTCACTGTGTTGACTCGAAAAAGAGTTCAATCATATATATATATATATTATATATTATTATTATTATTATTATTTTTTATTTATTTATTTTTTTTTTAATATATATATTTTTAATTTCTCTTTCTTGTGTAGTAATACCGTTGGTTACAGTGTTTTTTGCGTATTCTAGATTTTTCTCTTTTTTCTCTTTTTTCTTTCCTAATGTTGGTAATTACATTTGGTTACAGTATTTTGATTATTTTAGTTTTTTTCTCAATTTACATTTTCCAGTGTTAGTATTACTTTGGTTACCGTTATTTGATATTTTCTACTCTTTATTCCAGATATTCTTATTAATTTTTTTTTCTTCTTATTTACATTTTTGGACTGTAACCTATTTTGTACTTTTTGATATAATTGTGTCTATTCTACTCTGATATAGTATAATATCACCCTTAATGGTACTAGATAAAAATAATTTAGTGACTGGCAAAAGTGGATTACATGTTGTAAGTCCATATGCCCGGTACATTTGTTCTAAATTACAGGAAGAGGGGAACAATGGATCGAAAAACAGTTACTCTTCCTACAAAAATTACAGTAGTGATTGGCAATCTTTTCTTTTTAACTCTTGTGGCTCCAAAAAATGCAAAACTTGCCCTTATGCTTCTAACAATCTAATAGATAATAGTACTAAATATCACAATTTTTGCAAAGTATATAATTGTATATATAAAATTTCATGTACTATCTGTAACATGGCTTATATTGGACAGACTCGTAACCCGTTACACATACGCATTAACCTGCACCGCAATAACGTAAAAAACTATTTATCCAATAGTCACCTTACCAATGTAGAATATGCTCACTTTCACTCCCACGGTTTTGAAAATGTTACTATCGAAATTCTCGCAATACAAACCAATACATCTGAACGGCTTTTCCTCGAATCACAATTAATCAATTGTCATAACACCTGTTATCCTTATGGTCTTAACCAAATAGTACATAATAAACACTTACATTATTATAATACACAATCTGATCCCTCCAAGTATACTCCTATTTATAACCTTTTAAATTTGTCCTTATATAAACGAACAAGTCGATATAAAGGAGGAAGGCATAAAGCTACTTCTACTAACATAATGTCAAATAAGCACATTCAGTCTGAGTTATATACCTTAAATAAAAGATTTGAGGTTGACCATAATTGGCTAAAAATACGCGCCTACGTTTTCTCTTTAAAGAAAAAACACCTCTCAAAGTATTATAAAGTTTTCACTTCATATACTTTCTCTGACCATTTTGCCCACTTGTTTTATGATTTAATAGTTACTCGTGCCAATGCACTAAATTACAATTTACTAGGCCACAATCGCAATAGTACTAAGCTAAATTCCAATTTTGTAATTAATTTCTCCAATCCTGTTTTTAATATGATTAACTTCAATAAACTTTTATCATCTCACTCTGACTCTTTCCCTTTACCGCATCTCAGCCTAAAAAAATCTTTCAAATACCCTATACCTATGGGTAGAAAGATATTTAATTATAACTCTTTCTGTCGGAACTTTGTACCCGATGATGAGGTACCCTGTCTTTGTACCAGTGGTCAATACAATTCTTATGTTAATTCTGATTTTGGACATATAGTTACCGGAGATCTTTCTATTATCAAAGATCTTAAACTTCAACGGATCATGAAAAGAGGTACTAAGTTTAGGTTACCCACTAAATACTGTATAGATGATATAATAGATACTTTCACTTATAATATAGATGTATATATATATAACACTTCAATAAAAAACAGCAAACCTTCCGCCTTCTTTAATGAATGGAAATTTAATATTCTTGCTGACCTTAAAAAACAACTACTTTGTAAATTTAGATATACCAAAAATATAAAACTAAGCAATCAAATAACAGAGCTACAGAATAACTTTATCATTACTTATGTTGATAAGTCTAGCAATAACTACGCTATAATATGTAAGCAGTTATATCACAATCTCTTAGCTTCATCCATTAACAATAATCCAAATTTCAGTCTAACATCTATCTCTGAGATAACATTTAACAAAAAGATCTTAGCTTTCCACAAGTTACTTAAAATCAAGCATGACAATCTAAAATATCCCTACTTAGTGCTAATACCAAAGTTTCATAAAACACCACTAAAATTCAGAACTGTTACTATAGGATGTAACACTTATAATAATGTAGCAAGCAAAATATTACTAAAAATACTTACTTCTATGCATGATCTGTACATAAAATCTAACACTTCTTCTGTATCTATAGGTAATAGCTATGAACTAAAAAATAAGATTAATGCTCTACACGATGTAATTAATATATCAACTTATGATTTTAAAGACTTATTCAATAGTATACCACTAGACGACTTATACAATATAATATTGAATCTATTTATACATAGTAATAATAATATAACCCTGCCTTCTTACATAGATACTATGTATTTCGAAAATCTTTTAAAGTTCATAGTCTATAATAACTACATTCTACATAATAATAAATTATATAAGCAAGTTATAGGAATACCACAAGGTGGTTCCAATTCCAGTTACTTAGCAGACCTATATTTATATAATTATGAAAAACATTACAATAATCCTTCTCTTATAATATATAGGTACATAGATGACATAATAACAATAGCTACTGACAATACTTATAGTGATACTGACCACCTACCCATAGCCTACCATTCAGCCCTAGAACTAATAAAAAATCCTAATAATAATAGAATAATTAATTTTTTAGACTTACAAATTAGAATCAATGATGATAAGAGTCTATCCTTTAATATATATAATAAAAGAAATGACTTTAATTTTCAGGTTAATACTTTCACTCATTTCACTTCATGTATGCACACTTCTGTGTTTAGAAATATTATCTCTAATCATAAGTATAGAATAGAGTCTCTATGTACCAATAGTTTTAAGGCCAATAACTTAACTGACCTATATAAAACTGCTATAAAATATAATTATCCCAGTAAATTTCTAACTTCCATTTTATATCCTCTATGTCATCAAAAAAACTGTATGTCCTAATTCAGAATATTGGTTGGTGAGGATGGGGTTGGTTGTTGGTTCGTTCTATAATTAAAAAAAAATATCTATATATTTTATTAAAAAAAAAAAAACTATAATTAAGAATGGTTGATAACTGGTACTTTTTCCTTTTTATGTGAGTCTGTAACCAATGAAGCCATACAGAGTACTATTCTACCTAAATATTTTACAATTATATTAGCATAAATAGCAATAATAAATGAGTATAATTATTATCAATATCATTACTGTTAAAATTATTTCTACAGTTTATCTCATTTTCCACAACCTCAACTAAGTACTTCTTAGCTACTGCAGCTAGTACTACGTAAAACATAGGCTAGCTATACTAGTGTAATATGTATTTTATTATATATTCATTTAATAATTACCATTTTTATTCTTTTTATTTATTCATTTAATTATTACTTTTTATTTATTCTTTTCCTTTCCATACTTCCAAAGTATTATTAATATATCATTTTTTTTCTCACACTCCATGGCATTACTTGTCTATTGATTGCATTAAGCCTTCTCTGATGGCAACATGCACTAATACTGCCTCCATTACTGAGCTTTGATCTTCTTGTCGGTCCACTTCCTCGTTGTTTATTTCTAATAGCTACGGTCGCGCCCCCAAGTTACAAAAGGACCCTAATTTTGGTCAGGTAACTTGCAGAAACCTAGCTATTATTGTTTTTTTCGATTAAATTGAAATGTGTGTGCGGTGGCGCCTGATGATAGAGCACACCATTTCAATATTAATTCCATTTTCCGTCTCTTTGTGGTTACATGTGATTAGGCTTAAAAAGCACAACAGTTCTAATTTGGCGCTTTATATCCAATTTATCCACTCTTTCATTGCCTTAAAAGGCTATATTTAAACACTTATCCGGTATAAGCTCGATAATTGGCACCATGTGCTATCTACTTTTTTATTTTTTTTTTCTCTTTATCAATGGATTATCTTGGGATTTCACTTTACGTAAGTAAGCTATTATCTATTTTATATATATATATATATATACATATGTTAATAAGTAAGTTGTTAAATAAACGTTTATAAAACTGAAGTCAAATTATAGTCTACCTCTCGACATTTGTTTTTTGCAATTCTTGCAGAGAGCGTATTTAGTGTTGGACACCAATTCAAAATAATTTAGAAGAATAGGCGATTGTCCTGTTAAACTGTCATCTAACGGTTCTTCGTCCATAATTTCGACCACACTGGATGATACGACATCCATTTAGCGATGGTTAGAATAAAAAAATAAAAACACAGTTCGAAAACACTCGCACAAACAAATGTGCCAATGAAACGACGCCTCTCATCTCATTACCAAAATAAAGATTCTAGAATGGTGTTGCGCCTGCGTGTTTTTTTTCTGAAAAGCAAAGTATCGGTTGAAAAGTATCGGTGAAAATGGATGAAAGCAACAGAAACCGATACTTTCCCGATACTTTTAGAATCGAAAGAACCGATACCGATACCTAAAAAAATTGGAGGTATCGGCGCCGATACTATCGGTCGATCCCTATGTTTTTTTGTCGGACGTTCGATTTTTTAACAGCTGTTGAAATACAAGGCGGGGAGGGGGGGTCATATATAAGCTTTATTGGAAAGATACGATACACCAAGACGACGCGGAGTCACCTAGCAATCTAGGATCGCAAACCTTGTCTTCAGAAACTAGATACTAATCATTTTTGAAGTGTGTTCAAGCATTACTCACATTATTGGGTAAAAGTTAATTCATCTTTCATGAAATACACTCAGCTAAAATTAGCTTCTAGAATTGGCAAAGGAGTGCACACAGCAACCATGCCGGGAAGCAAGCAACGATGGACGCAGAAGTAGAATCTCTTCTGTCTTGTGTTTCTATAACTAAGGAACGAACTCAGTTGTGCACGTACAAGTCACTGAGTTGGAAAGCGTTTAATCCTTTGAGGCGCAGCCCCTTCCCAATGTTGAAAAAAGGGCAGCCGTTACCATCGCTCGACTTAACTACCAGCAAGGTGGCGGACGATCGAAACGTTCATCGCGTGCCACAGATCTAGAGACCCTTTTTTGACGCAGCTGGCTGTGCCGCACAGCCAAAAAAGGGTCTCTAGATCTGTGGCACGCGATGAACGTTTCGATCGTCCGCCACCTTGTTGGTAGTTAAGTCGAGCGATGGCAACCGCTGCCCTTTTTTCGGCATTGGGCAATCTATCCAGCTGTTCTCGCATTCTTCCATTTTTCAGCAGATGTCAGTGCTGTTAAAAAAATCGCGTCAATTTTTTTTACGGGAAATGACTTGCTAAAAGGGAAAGGATTCTCGTGGAGCTATGTCGCCTGCAACTATTTTTATAGAAATCAAATCTATTCTTCGTGACTGGCAAACAGTCAAAGCGTCAGAGTTTGGTGTTCCCATAGCGGGAACACTGCGCGTTAAAAGGTTAAAATCAATGCGTTCCACATCATTTACCTTTATTATTATTGTTATTATTACTTGTCAAAAGCAGGGCCGAGTAGCCGGAGCTGGAAGATTATAGTGAGTTACAAACCTGATCCGGATATTGTTTTCAATATTACACCAAAGATATATATACTATCCATGGACACGACAACAATAACAACAATCAAAGATATATTTAGAGAAGAATCTGTGAAAACGGAGTTTGTGAAAAATTGCGTGAATGATCAGACGATGGGTGATGACAATCGTCGGAGTTGGATCTTTTCTTATGATACTTTCGGGTAGAATTATATCCATAATTAGTGCCGTAAGCAGAGTTGGAGACTCGAGATCAGGGCCGTAGCTGCAGGGTGGCACCGCCAGGGCCGGAAGCAGAAGAGGGAGCTCAAAACAGGGCCGGCCCAAGGGGGTTGCGAATGTAGGCGATCGCCTAAGGCCCCGCGCTTAAAGAGGGCCCGCTACTAGGCTATTTTTTTACTATCACATTAGACCGAGTTTGGCAGATGGTTACGATATATCCCGAAAAAAGCCGAGAAATAAAACTAATATATTCTACCAGAGCTAGTAGTAACTTACATAAGGCATGATAAAAAAGAGGCCCCGCTCTTGCAATTCGCCTGGGGCCCCGCACGCCCCTCGGGCTGGCCCTGCTCAAAATCATCTGGATCCCAAGAGATTTAGGTAGAGTTTTACTATTATAAATATCACGTCCAATGGCGGATTACTGCAAATTTGTCGGGGGGGGGGCGGTTAGTTAGAAGATTAACATATACATCCAATTTATGAAAGTAAAATAGGATCTTTTACATTAATTTCTTTTTCCTGGGGGGGCGGTCGCCCCCTCCGACCCTCCTTTAATCCGCACTTGATCACGTCTGTAAGGGAGGATGGGTAGAATTTTATTAAGTACAATAATTTTATAGGGGGCAAAGAATTATTAAGTTGTGGTTCAAGGTGCAGGGGCGGTTCTGCCAGAGGCGCAAAATCTCCTAGCTACGCTCCTACTCAAGATTTCTTTTTTGGCAGCTTCCCATTGATATTTATCACCCTAGGCAATTGCTCAGGCACCCCTGCATGCTCTTTCCCTTGGGGCAAATAGTAATTTTTCATATAAATCTGAACTTTTGCCTGCACCTAATCAAAAACATCGAGCCGAAGCAAAATTAAAATCTGCAAAACGCGTTTTAACTCTTCAGTGCCCAACTGCGGACGTCCTTCAAAAGAAAAAAGAATTGCATTTTCCTTAAACTATCATTCATATCTAACACAAAGGAAAATCCTTGAAAGTGAGACAATCGCACGCACGATAAGGAAAGAGTCGACGGCTGCAGTCAACAATGAAATATCAAATTCTTTTTTACTAATAAAAGCTGCGAAAAATGCCGTGTTGTTAGGAAATTCGGAATTCCATGCCATCCCATTTTGGTTGAACTCAAACATTTTTATTACAGTTTCAAAAGATGTATCTTACAAAGCAAAAATGATAAGAAATGTAGGCTTGTGATTGTTGACGACAATATTAGAAGTTGGGCAATTCCATATGAACGTGAATATGACCATTAAAAAGATTTTTTATTTTTCAATGAATTGCGTGAAAAATTATTCTGAATTGTTGTAGCTGTATTGGCAGCAGTTTATTTTGTGTGAAAGTTCTTTTTTTATCATAATGGCAACACTTCAAAGTCAGACATCTGTATGTTGTAGCATGAGTTATACCCAGTTGTGTAGCATGAGTTACCATACACTTAGTATATTTTAATTAAATACCCAATTTTATAAAATATCCCATACAAAATTAAATGATTGTTTGTGATAAGAAAGGTACATGCAATCTCTCATAAAGATTATAGCACTTAAGAAGTAGAATTTTAGCAGAAATACAACTTTTTTTCTGCCCATATTTTAATGTCAAGTTTTGGTAGCATGAGTAACCGAGCAATTTTAATTAAGATTTCAAAAAATTAATTATTTGTAAGATTTTTTATTATTTATTGAAAAAAAATATTTATAATCAGCATTTATTTTGTTGGAAGAAAATAAATGCATTTGTTATTATTACGCCATGTTTAAACATACGATTTAAAAAAAAAAAAATGTAGCATGAGTTACCGTGGAATCGCCGGTTAGTAACCATCCATACTGTACTAGCTGTGAAGCTGCCAGGGTGCATTACGAGTTAGGGCATAATTTACCGAATAAAATTGTCAGCTGATGTAAATCACTGATGCAATAATCTGTTTTGCTGTTCGTAAATACACGTATTTTTAATATCTATGCGTTCTTCCCATCTTAACGGTATAGTTTGCTGTAAGGCTATATTTACTTACGCATTTTGAGTTCACATTTCGCTAATTGAATCATATAATATAAATGACAGTACAGTTGTATATTTACGTTTTATTTACCCGCAGCTCCCCCAGCGTGATATTCGGTTTCACGTCATTCGTTCGAATGTGCAAAGAAAAATTCAGAAATCGATAAAAATCGCGGAAACAGTGTTTTTTCTTTTTCTTTTTCCGGAATGAAAGATAGCCTGTGATTTAACTAAGTGTGTAAGCTAACTCTTGTAAATTTCATACAAATCCCTATAGCACCTATGCACCTTCGTTAGGGAACTCATGTATAGCACCTATGTTAAAGAATTCCAGTACATGCCAACTTTCGCAGCTTCAGTAGCAGTGGCGGATTAATGCAAGTTTGTCGGGGGAGGCGGTTTGTTCGTCGGTGGGGGCGGTTAGTTAGAAGATTGACATATACATCCATTTTGCAGATGTAAAATAGGATCTTTTACATTCATTTCTTTTTTCTCGGGGAGGCGGTCGCCCCTTCCGCCCCCCTTTAATCCGTCCTTGTTCAGTAGTTGGCCAGGCGAAAGATTGACATACGAAAAAAAAAATACTTTTTTGGTCCGACCCAATATAATGAATGCATTCGGCATGATTAATCTTTCTTTATTTACTTTCTTCAATTTTTTTTTTCTTTTTCAGTTAATGAGAAACATTAGCTTTCTAAGATTATAGGACACTGTTTTTATCATCTTGAGGCACTATAAGGTGGTAATCTATGTATGGTAATCAGGCTGCACTTTATTTCTTTCTCGTTTCGCAGATGAACTTCAAGTCGGTTTCACTAGTGTGACCTATCTAAAGTCACACTCGAACTGAACTTCTCTCAGCACAAATGTAAGTAAATCGATGGGTCAAGGTTGTCCGCGCCAAGAAAACGCTCGCTAGGAGTCTAACTGCGAAAAACATTTTGCTTTACGGATCAAAACATGTTGTCTTCCTCTCATCACCCACTTGCGAATTTAAGAGCGCTTTTCAATAGCCTGCCAATGTCCTTTGAATGTCAAAAGATTTATTTTGGGCATTTTCTAAAATAGGAACTCACAATGACATCATGACTATAAGATCCATCCTATTAGAATTAGAATTCCAAAATTTGTGATTTCGAATTCCATCTTTTGTTATGTTTTCTGCTGATCTCATCACTGTTATAAAAAAATCTGGAGTGACTCCACTCGACTTTCCGAACACTTACGATTAAAATCATTACCAAGCACTTAAATAAATTTTAATCGATGAATAATTCAAACATATACCAAATTGAAACTCAATCGAATGCACCGTTTAAACGCTTGCGCACTTTCAAGAATTTCTCCCCATATGCCATTATGCCATAACATAAAAGAAAGTTTTGTCGTAGCCCTGTAGGAGAACCATAAGTCCTATACACACCAAAATCAATACCGGTCTTAGGATGGTGGTGGATATAACATGTATACCGAATTTGAGCTCAATCGAATGTATCGTTTAAACGCTAGCGCACTTTCAAGAAATTCCCCCCATAGGCCATAATGTAAAAGAAATCTTTGTCGTAGCCCTGTAGAAAAACTATAAGTCCTATACACACCAAAATCAATACCGGTCTTGCAACGGTGGTTTATAACATGTATACCCAATTTGAGCTCAATCGAATCTACCGTTTAAACGCTAGCGCACTTTCAAGAAATTCCCCCCATAGGCCATAATGTAAAAGAAATCTTTGTCGTAGCCCTGTAGAAAAACTATAAGTCCTATACACACCAAAATCAATACCGGTCTTGCAACGGTGGTTTATAACATGTATACCCAATTTGAGCTCAATCGAATCTACCGTTTAAACGCTAGCGCACTTTCAAGAAATTCTCCCCATAGGCCATAATGTAAAAGAAATCTTTGTCGTAGCCCTGTAGAAAAACTATAAGTCCTATACACACCAAAATCAATACCGGTCTTGCAACTGTGGTTTATAACATATATACCCAATTTGAGCTCAATCGAATCTACCGTTTAAACGCTAGCGCACTTTCAAGAAATTCCCCCCATAGGCCATAATGTAAAAGAAATCTTTGTCGTAGCCCTGTAGAAAAACTATAAGTCCTATACACACCAAAATCAATACCGGTCTTGCGACGGTGGTTTATGACATATATATCCAATTTGAGCTCAATCGAATGCTCCGTTCAGGAGCTATCGTGTTCACTCACATACACACAAACACATACACACACACACATACACACATACATACATACATCTCGTAAAAATAGCATAAATGGATTCAGAAGCCCTCAAAACGTGTAAAAACACCAAAATCTCGAAGTCGAATTTTTTCATGATTACAATACTTTCCTTACATGGTACATGTTCGGAAAGTAAAAATTACTGAAATAAACGGTCATTCTCTGGCAGCGTTGCTGCCGGACAATCACCGTTTTCCTATTTCCAGTGTAGGAGAAAACGGTTAATTTCCGTTCACATGTTATCTTACTAAACGGTTTCTCTCCAGTGCTGTAAAAATAGGGAGGCATGGCGGGGCGAATTCCCGGGGCCCCTAAACGTAGGGGCCTCAAAATCCATATAGCTCTTTTCCCCCAACCTCTTGTTTTGTTTTTTGTTTCTTTTATAATTTTTTAGATTTGCGCATCTAATATTCTAAACGGATCACCTAGCACTGTTTAAGCAGAAAACGCACACAAAAAAATATCTTACTACTTACAAAGTAGGTAACAGTTCACCAACAAATCCGCTGTATTACAATATGTACAGCTGATTTTGAAAAGTGAAATTTATATGCCAGTATTTTTAGAGTCAAAGTTTTTTAACTAATGACCTTGTGTTCCCTTTATTTGTATTCTAGAAAAACATGATCTGGGCCTCAAAAAGCCACTCTGAAACAAACATCCTTTTGGGACGCCCCTCTTATTTCCAAAAATTATCATATCACTAAGGTAATTTCAATCAAAAAACCTGTTCTTTAATTTTGTTGTAATTATTACTTACAAATATTTTATACACTTACAAAGAATGTGCAGATGCATAATCAATGGTGTACACTGATTTCCTGTAAGAGAAGAGGGGGGGTATGGAAGTAAACTTTATGTTAAATAAAAGTCGTACTCTATATGTTTAAAAATGTTCGGACTTTATGTTAAAAATGCATGGACAAAGGGGAAAGGGGATGTTGAATCCCTCCCCCAGACACCATTTTCTAGAGTAAGTCAATGCTCGAGTTTTGTATTGTTTTCGTTCTAAAATATTTCAAAGCCTGAGATGAGTCGCTTCTCACAAATACAAGAGGCCTCACTAAAATTATTCTTATCTTTTGGGCACCCATGCTGTGCGCCACTGCATAAAACCTACACTTAATTATTGTGATTGCGATTCAGTATGAATTATAGCTAACACCTTTTAAATCCTCCATCTTGTGTACGAATTGAGAATTTTCATTGAATTATATTTCAATAGCTTTTTTTCTTTAATTCTCTTTATTTCATAATATTCCCACATGACTAAACATTGGTATTTATCCCGTGTAAGATAGATTGATAGAAAATCTGTTTAACGCCTTTCAAGGTAAAACTGTAAAACTATCCATCCGTTTAACAAACGTAAGGGAATTTTTGTCAAACGTAAAATTTATTGCCTTTTTTTCTACTTGCGACACAAATACCTGCTCGAAAATGCGCAAAAGTATCTGGTTCTTGTTACATCTGAATACTACTCAGATGTAATTAATAAGGTCTGAAAATTGTAGGCATCCTACAGATCATGCATGGCTTCAATAGAAGATTTTGGTGCTACCGCCTATTTAAATGCGATTTAAAAGGCCAAAGAGCTTCCTTTAATTTTGTTCCGAAGCAGTCAATCACTGACCTAAGAACAGTATCGGTCCTTTGAAATCAGACCACCCCAAGATTTGAAGATCGTTAGTAGAAACAGTACAGACCAGGACTGCATGTTTCTGGTGAACAGACTTCTATTTCAGTCATAAATTGAGTTATATCTGATTTTATTTGATCTTTTCTCTCATTTCTGCAAAGGTGGACCTTTTAAAGTTACTGCAGTCTAGAAGCTCAGTTCATTCTAACGAACATTGTGACAGAGATTACTTTGAAATACTTGACATTATACTTTGAATTAGACAATTACTTTGAACTCGAGTAGTTCTGTGTTTTTCGACTTCTTAAAGTTTTAGTAAAATTTGGAAGCAAGTTTGGTGTTTTTGATTCTTCAACAGTTTATTTTATAGGATTAAATCATTGTAGAGCTTCCTTATGCATAATTTAGTTCAATATGAAAAGGACTTGTATATGAGTCTCTCTCAAAAGCGTAAAAGAGCTGGTGAGCTGATATTAGAGGCAACAAAATATGCGAAAAGTTTAGCATGTTGGATTAGAGGTGGAGATTCATCTGATGTGAAATCTATTGCAACAGGTTCGAATGAATAGATTCCAAATGAAATACTCTTTAAGGAAAATAATTTTGAAATGAAATTTTAATACCTTCGG
The DNA here is from genome assembly GCA_038373885.1 of Cheiracanthium punctorium. Taxonomy (NCBI): domain Eukaryota; kingdom Metazoa; phylum Arthropoda; class Arachnida; order Araneae; family Cheiracanthiidae; genus Cheiracanthium; species Cheiracanthium punctorium. The sequence continues at coordinate 114,814 of JAWZYV010007554.1, read as the reverse complement.
AAGAAAAATCTAGCGTCAATGTTAATTTAGCTGAATGACAAAATCAATATCAGAGGATGAAAATAATTTGCAACATAATGTAAAATTCTTTGTTCATATTTTATATTTCACATAACATGGCACTGTATGCAAAAAAAAAAAAAAAAAAAAAAAAAACAGAATATATAATTAATTGTATCAATGCCTTAATTTTTCAATATTTCTCCATTTTCTATTTGATACTTTTATTTTAAGTAATAGTAATGTGCTTATTTACTGTTATAATTTATTGAATTTTACAGTTTCGAATAAACAAATATAAATTGTGTCCAAATGTGAAAATTTTTGTACTAAACTTATTTATTGAAAAAATTATTTAAGCCTAGCCTTGGGATGTCTATTTATAAAATTAATTTTCGTTTAAAATTATTTAAAAATTATTTCTAAATCTTTCTAACTCATACTTTTATTTTTAGTAATGTGTTTATTTACTGTTATAATTTATTGAATTTTACAGTTTCGAATAAACAAATATACATTGTGTTCAAATATGAAAATTTAATGCTAAACTTATGTATTAAAAAACATTCAGTAATATGTTGGAATATAAAGTATAGGCTTTTAATATTTTACAACCCGAAAAGTAAAAGCTGTTGGAGTTTAATTACTGTTTTTTTTCTTCGATAAGACTACAACTTATAATAATCATAATATTAATTACGTAATAAAATTTATATTAATAACTTATAAATATTTTAATACGAAAGTATGAAAATAAAATGTATATTTACTTTTACATGCAATGTCATGGAAGATTAGAATGTTATGAGGTTTATAGTTTAAGTAAACATTTTACTCTTAATATATTATTATTGGTAAATGAAGAATTTTAATATGAATGAAATTTGCAACAAATAAATATTGCTACTATCCGATTACAATTTTTTAAAGACAAGTGTTTTATTTCTTTTGTGTTTTACTCTCTTCTTAGCTGAGTAAATGAAAGACCAATTCAGTAGTATAATCTTGCTAAATTTAAGACGAATAGATAAGCGTTTGGTGTTGCTGCTGTAATTTTTAGTAATTTAAATTACATTAAAAGAATAATTTTCAGACTAATAGAATATTGCTAGTGTTTTCTCAGGTTTTTTTTTCTTCAGTAGGTTTTAGTAAATGTATTTAACCATTATAATTCTAATTTCTCCCAATGGCATACCCAGGTAAAGTAGTGCCCATGGCAGGCAACAAAATTGCACATTTTTTTTCTTAGTAAGAACGACACCAATCTCTTCGTTTGTATATGACCATTCTTTGTTCCATGGTTTGTGTTGTGGTCATTGATTAAGTAAATGAAAAAGCTATCAAAAAATTAGATCACAATAAGTAGTATCTTATTAACTTTAACCTGTTCGCTCCCATCGTTAAAAGGAGGCAACAGTAGCGATTCTCTCTTCTGTTCTCACCGTTGCTTTCAGACCTGAATGTTTCAATGCTCTTGTTTCGAGAAAGCGTTTGCGTTGGGCTACATCCTAGGCATTCAAATACGCATACTGGAGGGAACGATGGGTACAGAAGGGAGAATAGCTGTCGTCACGTCCTTGCAACGATGAGGTCGTACTTGTTAAACGCTTCTTTTATTGCGTCAATCTAGCAATAGAAATCTGTACCCCTTTTCAAGTGTCAAAAATGACACATGCCTTTCTTGCTATAGCTTAGAGGTATGCCACTGACTTCTATTTAGTGTTGTATGTTGCCTGTGATAAACTGTGTTCTTAAAGGGAATTTTTCAGAAGTAGAAAATTTATTTATTTAAAATAGAAGTCCGGTTTTTTAATTATTTTTTTAAAAATAAATACTTCATATCTGTTCTGTTATCATATCTGTTATTAACTGAAAGTGTTTAATTCTGCCTTTCCGTACATACAAATGCATGTACATGCTAACCTATTTTCGTTTTTAAAATACAGTCGAGTGCCAAAAATCCGCTGACCTAAAATCCGCAAACGTCCGAAATCCGCACACCTTCTCTGATGTAAATAATGAAATTTGAAGTCATCCACTAGTGATGAAATTGTTGAAAAGTGTCTTGAATCTACATAAATATGATTCTGATGATGATGAAAACTTATAATAATAATAATTATATGGTAATAATGATAATAAAATCCGTTTAATAAAAGTTTAAAGTTAGGAGAAAAATACCTTAAATTTTTAGGACAGCAAAGCCTGGTAACAAAACACGAATTAATGATAATCAACCATTTGCAAAAACAAATAAGAGAAAGAAAAAGAGAAGAAAGAAAGAAACTGAAAGTAGAAAAGAATTATACTTTAAAACAAATCACCATAGAACATGCTTAATTAGAAAAAGGAAATTTTGAAACCATTTGCTTTGCTAGTCTTCATGTAATTTTTTCTTTTTTCTCCTATGCTTTTGTATTTAATGTGAAAATATAAGTGAAATACTTTGTGTTTTTATTTCATTGTAATTGTATTCTACATTTTTTAAATCAGAAATGCAATGATTTATCTTTATGGCCCGAAATCCGCAAAATCCTAAAATCCGCCGTAGCCATGGTTCCAAGCTGTGCGGATTTCTGGCTCTCTACTGTATAAGATTAAAAGGGCCCCCATATTCAATCTCCCCCCTGGGCCCCGTAAACCCAAGTTACGGCACTGTTTCTCTCCGTTATTTTCAGTCACAGAATTAGTTTTTTCCCCCGTTATTTTCAGGAAGGAAATTCTTTTCTTTTTTTCCCTATTAGAGAAAGGTATTTTTCTTTTATCCCTATATCCCAAAGAAGGATTTTTAAGCATTATTTAAAATTATGGAATCAAGTTTTTTATCACATTTAAAAGATAATATGCGTTCTTTTCTAATAAGCGAAATTATTGGACAAAACCGGGTACCTACGTACTTCCAAAAAATAATTTATTTACCCTAGAATATAGTTTTTATACATTAAAAAATAGTCATCTTTGAAAACAACATTCTAATTCATTCAAATACATTGTAATACATTCAAATAGAAATTGAAGCACTTTATTCGTGTAACTATTTTATACGTGAGAAAAATTTGTTCTAATCCAACTTTCCCACATATATATACACACATATATATATATATGTGTGTGTGTGTGTGTGTGTGTAGGTAGAGGGCTACACAACGTTAACAAATTTTTTTACGTATGCTTAGTTGTTAAAATATAGAATTAATTTTTTGTAACTGCACCACCAGCTTCAATAATAATAATTTTTTTTGGAGGGGAGGTAGGAGGTGGTCTAGTGCTAAAATACCAGTTGTTTAAAAAAGTGTACATACATGTACATTAGGGTGGTCACAAGAAATCAACTTTCAAATTTTTGAGGGCCCCCCCCCACAAAAAGTTGCCAATAGGCTCAAAAATGAGATTGGTAAAGTTTCAGCTCATTTGCATAATATTAACCCGTGCTGCATTGAGGTTAAAGTTTAGAAAAATCGCGGTTTTTTGCAAAAAAGCAGTCTTTCCATCATAAAATGGATAAAATTGAGTCTAGAAACATGGTGTTGATCTCGTTTGAATCATTCGTTTTCTTCATTTTTTATTATCAGAGCTGTAATCTATGATTATTAGCCCGAGAAAATAAATTTTAAGTCAAGGCAAATACATTAATTACATATATCTTAATACAATATACAAAAAATATTTTTTTTTGATAAATAGAATATAATTTTACTATAGTCTCTGTTATAAAACGAATTCACAGTACAGTCAGAATACAGAAATGCAATCATGGTTAAACCAGCTGTGAGATATAATTAAAGCAGCAACCAAACTTATTTACATGAAAAAGGTAAAATAGTACTTAATCACTTCTTGGACTGAAGATATCATAACTTCATTTGTTTTACAACAGCTACGAGATTTTTATAATCCAATCGTAAGAAACTATGTCCATTAAAGCAAAATCTTTACCGAAAGCATCCCTTCCATATTTAGGTTGAATTTATTTCACAACTCTGAATATGAAAAAGATGCATTTGGTATTCGGATATAAAATAAAATTATCACAAGCGAATACACCGAGAAGTAAGCTTCGTCGTGTCCACTGCATTACCGTAGCACCCACAGCGAAAGGACTTAGCATTCAGTAAAATACTACACTCCAATTATCTGTAGTCGTCTGTTACATGCGTAATGTGACGATATTTTTGTACGTTTAAGGGATTTTAACTCCAACTTGAAATGCAGGCAGAATGAGCAACAAACATCTTTCATTCAAAATTGCTAAAATCAGCTTGTGGGCATTATTTTGATTACGATCGGAAATGACTCGGAGACATTTTATTAGTCCAAGCTTGCTGGTGCCAGAAAGAGAACGTAAAACGCCCTATTAGAACTAGACTTCAGATAATTTTCGTTTTTTAACAGAACTTCCATTAAAAAACAGAAAAAATCCTTTATTCATCAATAAGCTAGATTCTCCCGTGATAACCAAGTTGATATTGTCTGTGAAATTCAGATTTTTTATAACGGTGATGTTAAACAATGGACACTGTAAAATTAATTAACAACTCGTAAAATAGCACGTAAAAAAGATACCCCTAAAGGATCGGTTCGGAAGGTATGAAAGATTCACCTTTCTTCAGTCGCCAAAAGCTCCACCATCCTCACAGGAAAAAACCGGGCCATAGCCAGAGGGTGGCTAACGGGAGCTGCAGCCACCCCCGGAAAAAAAGTAAGCATAAGATAAGGAGAAAATTTCGTGGATAACTTTAATGTGCAGAAAATATTTCGTTTGATCTTTTAAGATAAAATCTTAGCTACTTATTGACTTTAACACTAATATCGGCCCATCAAGAATTGTTTTCTCAATTCTTAGGTCACAATCTATATGTCTCTCCTCTGTCGAGGAAGAAAAGAGAAGATAGTTTAGGGCTCTACACAATTTTAATTATGTGACTTCTTGGGGAGGGACAGAAAGTAATGTTTCGGAATTTTTTCATGAAGAAGAGATGCGCTGTTTATGTGAGTGTGTGGAATTTCAGATACGGACCTACGCTTAACCAAACGTTTACCTTTTAAAAATTTCAACTGTAAAGATTTTAAATTCGATTTACGAATTGTTTTTTGATTCATTTTTGTATGCGAATACTTGAATACTAAAATAATAATATTCAATTATTAAAAACATAACCCCATCTTCCAAAAAAAAAAAAAAATAGTACTATATATACTTATAAATTATATTGCAATCCAGTTTTTGAACTTTCAGCCTTTTTCGAAGAAAAAAAAAATTCCTGGCTACGTTACTGGGCAGGAAGATTAAAACAAAACGCATGTTATATGCACTATTTTCAATGTATTAATCAAGCCACATGTCCTATTCTCTCTAACTAATGATTTTATTTATTATTATTAGTAGTAACAGTATTAGCAGTAATTAAGTTCTAGCCTTCTGCCTGGCTTTGGTGGAGCTTTTTTGAAACTTAAGAAGTCTGGACTTTTTGTGCTGACGAAACGATCATTTGACGGTATCTTTTTTATATGTGTTAGTAAAAAAGTTTAAAATTCATTCTACTTTTTAACTCCAATATTTTACTGAGTGTTCTTGTTGTACAGTGTGCTAAATAAAGTCCTTTGTTACTCCATTAACTTTAGAACGGCGAGAACTATAGTCATAAAAAGGAGTGTCTGAGTATAGTAAAGTAGCTATGCGCTATACAATGAAAACATTTACAGCGCCACCTGGAGGCTAAATTCGGAGTTCGCTTTCTTATTTCAAGAGCGGTACGAGATACGAGAAACTGTAAAAAATAGAAGGTGTAAAAGCATAATGCTGATGCTTGTGCCAGCGTGTCATCTGCCTTGTACCTACAGTGTGCAGAGGGATTAACAGACAGGAATCCACATGCGTATTTTCACTGGCGGAAAACGCTTCGAGCAAGAAGAATAAATAGGCCTGGGTCAAGTAAGTAAAGTTTTGGAAAACGCTACCAAATAAATGTTTTATGCTTTCCATTTGAAGCATTAATGTGCGCAGCATGTCTTTCCTAATTAAATCAGTGATGTTAAACTGCTTTGTAATTGACACTTCCGACGTATCTCGGGCCGTTTTTGAGTTAAGAACGCTATCTCCGAATTTAGTCACTAGATGGCATTGTGAGTGTTTTCATTAAATTGCGCATAGCTACTTTACACTGTTAGACCCCCATTTTCATGACTATAGTTCTCGCCCTTCTGAAGTTAACAGGATGCAAACGACTTTGGCGGGCACACTGTAAGGGAAAGGTGAGGGGGGGGGGTAAGAGTGCGCAGTCGGTTAAGAGTATGCAGGGATTTTTTCCCCTGTTGGCAACAGTGCTAAGAGAAGAGAGTGTCATCATCTCAATACATGTGTTTTAAGCTCTCTCAAGAGACCAAAATTATTATTTTCATCCTTGCGGTTTTATATTTATCAGGTAAAATATAATTTCGTTATGTTAGCATGCAATTTTTCGGTGAAAAAATCTTAATTTTTTTTGTAAATAGAGAAGTAATGCTTGCTTTCTAAATATCCTTATGAGGTTTGTTCCCTTCCGAACAATGTTAGAATTTAACTGTAGGGATGCTACTGCTATCATCTATGGACGATTTAGTGAAGCAATACATCGGTGGTTAAGAGTACTCTGAGACCAGAAAATGAAAAGAAAAATGTAGAATTAGAGGTAGCAAAGGCCAACTGAACTCTGGAAAAGAAAAAACCCTGAAACCGAAGAAGAAACTCATTCTGAATTCTACCGAAAACCCAAACAAACAATGAGAGTACAATATGTCCAAGCTGCGGATAATCATATGATGAAGATTGGATCCAGTGTGGATTTTGTAAGGAGAGGTGGAATGAAGAATGTTCTAGTTACGAAAGCACTGGGGCATTTGTATGCGACTACTAATTTTTCAGGGTACGTACTTGTGGCCTTACGTCCTGCGTACTCTTACCCGCCATGTCGTCTAAGAGTACTCATTTGACATTTTTACCATTAAGTTAGAGATTAAATAAATACTTTAGTGTTATATATCTTTTAATCTAAGACCACGTTGGGGTGCAGGAGGAGCATTTAAAGACCCAACAGAGCTAGGATAAAAGGAAATCGGTCTCGTCTTTGCAACAATATAGGTGCGAACAGGTTATCATTTCCTTTAACAGAAGTAGAAGCGCAAACAAGATAGTGATGCAAAATGTTTTATAATCCATGCATTAGCCATTATTGATCTGTCTTGTTACTTCTCGCAGTGATTTAGTTATTTGATAAAAGACTTAAACTCCTGATATTTCGCTCCTCTTTAGTGACGATATCCATGCTTTTATTTTTAGAATACATAACGTTTATTACTTATATTGTCCCTTCTTCCTGCAAGTAAATTAAATAGCCGATTCTATTAATTGCGTGATGATTTCCAGCTGCCCTTTCCTTAAGAGAGACTGCAGCTAATCTTTCCAAATTTTCACAACTTTACGTGACAAAAAGAATTACATCTAGTCCAAGCTCATCCAAACACACGGAAAAACATGAGGACCAAGAAAAGACGGCAGAAGAAAGAACATGATGCCAAGTCTTGCGAAATGAAAAAGAAAAACACAGCAATCACAACTCAAGAAATATCTGTGCCTTGAAAATACAGCTGGTAACATAAGCCTTTTAAAAATATGACGTATGAGAAACATAAAAATAGGTACTGTGACCTTCAGTAGAAAACGTACGTAAAACACGTGAAGTATTTTTGTTGGTATGCAAATACGAGTCTTTCCGTATTACTAAACAATTAGAAATTCCCGAAAAAATGCCGCAATAGACATATTTTATTTTGAAAAAAAAAAAAAACTCATCTCACTCTCACAGTAACAAAAATTGTCTACGATAGATTGCGAAATATCCGAAGAGTGCGCACAAATTATCAAATTCAAAATAAATTATTATTATTATTATTATTTTTTGTAAAACAAGTATGATTAAAAAAAAGTAAAGTAAAAAGGAAACAGATATCAAGTTACTTCAGTATAAGGAAAAGTTATTCCAGAACAGCTTGAATATTTGCCACCAGTGGGCGCTTTTAGTTCTTTGTCGATTTGTGCATGCACACTTGATAATCATTTCACATAAGTGTGCCATTGAATAGTCTTGCATACCATTCTTATGCCAAAATCCTGGGCAGATTGGCGTATTTACGGCCTTATTCACCAAAAACTTGACATACGATTTAATCCTAACATGTGTGTTAAAGTCATCGTTGATATCTCATCCATGACTTTAACACACGTTTGAATTAATGTCAAGTGTCAAGTATTTGGTGAATAAAGGCATTCGCACCACGAAATATTTTATTTCGATTTATGCAAATATCGAAGCTGTATCATTATTCCCATTGTAAAATAGTAGTGCTTGGCAATTTCTCGACAAATATGGAAGATATTGCCAAGGTGAGTTCAGTTTTGGGAACTTATTTTTCGACACTAAACGACGCTAAATCGTCAAAATGGCCAACCATAGCGACTTTCGACATATTAATAGTAACGCCATTAGTGTTAACCCTATAGGCAATGGTTTAAATGGTGTTTTAGAGCTTTAGCACTTTTGCATATTTAAATATTGATTCATTATGTTATCAGAACAACGAATGTTGAGGAAATATTAACATTTTCGATAATAAGTTGTACAAGATACTTGGTTATCTGGGAAAAGGAACGAAAAAGAATCAACCAGAAACAACTAAAATACCATATAGCTTCCTTTTTTATTGTTAAGCACTATTAACGATATTGAAATGGGATTTTGGGGGAAAACCACACACATTACGTTTCCTATCGGTATTTTTTAAACTTATAATTTTCATTATCAGTTTAAAAAATACCGATAAGATAAGAAAATAATATCCGCATAAAAATTACATACATAGAATATAGTTAAACAATCATTTTTCGCATAATGTTATCTGTCTTACGCGAGTCCTTTTATTTTTTTTCCAGGTACCCCGTGATGGTAACCAAAAACATGATTACGAAGGGTCGTTGACTTCCATATCATATTTTTAATAATCGAAGTAAAATAACACCCTAGAATCGAGTTCTGCAATACACGAACTTAACCCACTTTTCTTATCTGAATACGCGCAGTAAAAAATAAAATCTGATAAATCTTATCTTTTAGCAAACTGGCTGATTGTAAATTTTAGGGTGACATAAAGCTGCTCCGGAAATGTTAATAATTGCAACTACCTATTTCTTAAGTTTCCAATTTCGAATTCGCATGAGGTAGACTGAACAATTAGAATCAGAGAGAAAAGGGGGACGTTGTTAGCAGGGCCGTACCTAGAAAGAAATTTCGGGGAGGGTCCAAAAATTTCGGAGAGGGACCAAACGGTGAAAAAGGCTAAATTTTTCACAAAAATACTTCATCATTATTAAAATAAATAAAAACTTTGTGAAAAAAAACACACATAAAATGTTACTGATAAGATGTTACGATCGTTTCGACTCACTGAGCACAGGGAACTGAAAAGATAAACAAGCATGCTTGTTTATCTTTTTCAGTTCCCTCTGCTCAGTGAGTCGAAGGGCTTGTCTGATGAAGACCGAAAGAATTTTTTGGTCGAAACGATCGTAATATCTTATAATTAACATTTTATGTGTGTGTTTTTTTAAACATTTATTTATTTTATCATTTAACACCAGTATTTTGAGTGTTTTTTTTCGTTCATCATTATTATTTTGTTAACCTTTTAACGCGCAGTGTTCCCGCTCTGGAAACACCCAACTCTGACGTTTTGACTGCTGCCAGTCGCGAAGACTAGATTTGATTTCTATAAAAATAGTTGCGAGTGGCATAGCTCCACGAGAAGCCATAACTTTTTAGCACTTCATTTCCCGTAAAAAATTGTCACCATTATTTTTAACGGCACTGGCATCTGCTGAAAAATGGAAGAATGCGAGAAGAGCTGGATAGATTGCTCAATGCTGAAAAAAGGGTTGCGCCTCAAAGGGTTAACAAATTTACAAATTTCGGGGGGGGGTCCCCTGGGTACGGCCTTGGTTGTTAGGATTCTAGTTACATTCGAAGCAAATCACTCAAATCCCGGAAAGTCAGCTCTGCCGATACTCAAATCAAAGTTCCCCGTCACAACAATATCAATCAACACGTCACAACAATAGTCTTACAGTAACAAATAAGAACTATTTTGTGTTCCTTAAAGTTTTTTATATATTCATTTCATTAAGGACGTAGCCAGAGGCTATGACCTTGGTCATTCCCAAAATTTGGATTTTAGTTAAATGGATATCAATAGTCAAGACTTCTCCTTTTTGCACCTATTGGGTCCTCTTCGATTTTTTTTTCTTCTGCTTACGTGCCCGCATTAAATGTTTGTACTTATTTTATTATTTCCTTACTTATATATTCAACCAATGGCGGAGCAACAATCGCAAGCTGTTTATATTGGTGCATTGCTGCTAAAAGGACTCAAGAGGTCTATTCTCCCCCTGTGGATTTGTAACAAGTTGTAGTAAGTTGATAACTTACCAACTGGCCTTATCCAGCCGTTCGGTTTCTTCTCCGTTGTCGACTTTTTACAATCGGCTTAACAAGATTCAGCCATCCACAAGAGAAAAAAAAATTCCTATACGACCTCTTTTAGTGGTGGTTGAGACAATTTTTTACGAATGGAGAAATAGACCACCGGTTTACACCCAATAGAGACGGCCGGCTGACTATACAGAGTGTTGGTGGATTTTTGCTGGGGTAACGGAATCTTCGCAAAGAGACTTTTTTTCTCCTTTATGGATACTTTTTATTTTTATTTTCCCTTCTGGTTATGAAATTCGTCTAAAATTTTCAAGTGCATAATTTTTGTGTTTTCTAGCTATGAATAGGCACAGTAGAACTTATTCAACTTTTTAATTTTTAAAATGTTCAAAATAAGGTAGAAAAAAAAAAAGACTACGTTAAGAAAATATTTCTCTCGTTAATTTTCAAAAAATTCTATACAATCCTCGTACCCCTCCCCCCCCCAAAAAAAAAAAAAAAAAGGTGAAACGTGCCCCATCATTAATGTGGTGATGTTCAAAATTTCAGAGTTTCATCCTAAAGCATATATCTTTAACCCTGGTCAGCAGGGCCGTACCCAGAAAATAATTTCGGAGAGGGTCCGATATTTCGGGGAGGGGGGGGGGTCTGACATATTCAATATCATCATATTATTATATAAATATACTCTCACACACATATCAATACATATAATGTGAAAATTTCGGGGGGGGGGGGAAGGACCCAAAGGACTACCCCCTGGGTACGGCCTTGCTGGTCAGGGACTATGCATGGCTTTGAATGCAAATATTCATAGATAGATGCAAAAAGTTATTTTCTTTCGTGATTTCAGCACGATCCTTTAAACACGATCGTCCGACATGATTTTTTCCCTCCGACAGCAACTGAAAAGTGGTTTAGTCAGGATATATTTATTTTCACATCTCTGACACTTTTTAGGATATAATTTTCAAACTTTGTATATCATCCCATTAGTGTATGGGGCACATTTTACAAACTAGAAATTTTTTATTTTAGACATGTTTAATAAGTACAACTTTTTGAAACTTTGCGAGAGGTATTTATTTTTAACATTGTCCTTTTTCCTGACTTATTTTGAACATGTTTTCAAGTTACATAGCCCACTTATCGCTAACAGATAAAGAAAGTGTGTTACCACCTTTTTGGGAAACCCTGTATAAAAATTATACAGTAAATTATCATTTATTTTATTAAAATATTGACGCCAATAAGATTTTTAGCAGTGCGAATTAAACATAAAAAAATTGATGTAAAAGGCTATATTTAAAAAAAGTAAATTTAAATAAATGCATTTTAAATAACATTGTCTACGTACACTGAAAATATATTAAAACTAATATCTGCAGAATTTATTTAATGCAGAAAGTGCGAGTACATCATCATTGCAGGAAAAGATGCTTTTGAAATTTTCAATTTAATAAATTTCATCCTCACAACCTTTTATAGTGGTTAAAATACATAAAAAACAGATATTTTTAATTTCTCTGAAAAAAAGTAAATAAAAACACATTTTTTTTTCTCCAAGATTAGAAGCGTTATAATCCCTTTTGTTGATCTTTTTTGAAATGAAGATATGACATTTGGTTTACACCCAAATATCATATTTCAGCAATAAAAACCTTGTAAAAAAGGTGAAGAAATTGTGTCACCGTTTAAGTATGTTATTTAATAAAATTATATGATATGAGACTTACTGAGTTTTTTTTTTTTCCATCATAACAGTCAAAATAAAATATGACAAATAGTTTCTGACTACATTGCTCTCTCAATAATAGGAAATAATAGCTGCAAGGGGATGTTCGGAATTCAGAGGATGTAATAAAGACATACATTTATACTGATCTATACATATATAATTAATATAAGTATTAAAATAACTAAATAAAAATTCTTAATTTTTATTTGTGAATCTTTAAAAATATTACTCTGATTTTTCAAAATGGAGCACATGCATTCTAAATAAACCACACTATAAACAGAAAAAAAAAGTTAAATAGTAGATTTTGCGCAATCAACATTTTGATTTACGTATACGATTTCAAAGGTGTTACACGGATTGACCCGTATAAAGAAACAAGCAAGATACAAGAAACGGATATTTAGATTCTCCAGAGTTGTTCAGTCAAGGTCACAAAACAAACTGCACGCCAGACGTGTGTATGTTTGTTTCGCTAGCTAAATTTTTATGTGATGTATGTTTTTAATTTATTTTGTGGGCTTTTAAACAATAAAAATAAATTTTAAAACTTTTGCTGATAGTTTAAATCGTCTTGCTAAGAAATATGATCGAGTAAATACGAATGACGTAGATTGCGTGAACCCTTTTAAGAGTTGAATACGCAAATTCGCAGTTTTTTACAATGCATACCAAGTAGGAGCGAAGGAACGCAATTTTTCACGACTGAATGCGGTTCGTGGGCACACGACTCTTCTGCATATTGAAGAAAACAGCAGAATAAGAAATTGATTTTACGTTTATGATGCAAACCAATCCCATTTCAACGATCAAAAAGCAATTATTTATATCCATTTCTACGCATTTTGAATGACATGAAACAAGCTAATGCATTTTGTAAGTTATGATCGTTTTGTACAGCAGAATCGGACCTTTCCAAAAGTTGACTAAACTCAAAAACTTAACTTTTTTTTTTACACTCTTATATGTCAGTGAATATTAATGACGATTGCATAAATCCTCTTAAGATTGAATACCTATATTACCAAGTTTTCGTCGTGAAGGCCAAGTAAATTTAACTTTTTATGGGTGAAAATGCGATATGTGTGCAAACCCATTATCTGTTACTTATTGAGAAAATAATTAAACATAATAAATGAATAATTTTTTTGTACGAATATTCTTAATAATCGTGCATTTTCCTTATTCTATCGTTTTATAAACTGTACCATAAGTAACATATAAACAGTTACATAAATTTAAATAACTGAGATTAAAATAAATTTAAGAGTCAAATAATTCTACTGTGTCTTTTATGATAGGGAATACTGTACTCACTCGACTGCGTTTTACATAAAGTTGTTATATTATATTTGACTAAACCACCATTTCTTCTTAGGCATATAAAAATTACGCAATGGCTAATAGCCAAAGCGTCAACCTTTAAAGCGTTTCTATCCCAGTTGTTACATTTTTACACTCTTATTGATACGACAGCGAATATATCCATCGTCAGTTTAAATATTGAGATAAAATATTTATAGTCATTAGCGATTTGACTTTTGTATCTGCTTTCGTGCTAATTGGATGTGTTCATCAATATATTTGAGGTATAATACCTCATTATATCTTAAGTAATAATTCATTCTCAGCGATTCTCAAAAAAATACGAAATTATTTGACATAGGTTGTAAATTATGTATCCCTGAAATTGAAAACTTGGGCTTACATCCGAACAATTTAAAATATCGACTAATAAGTTAAGCTGGGTTTTTAACCCATTAACTTTTTTGAAATCATCAGTATTAATCATGAAATATAATTAACATTATGTAATATAATTAACATTCGATATAATGAAATTAATTGTTTTACTGATACTAGTAAATGAACTTAAAGTGATAACGTTGTGTAAAACTACCATTCCACTAGTCAGTTTTAATGTTTATGCAAATATATCGTGTTACACAAATAAAAGTTATTGTGTTGTGAAATTGGAAATATTCAAATACACATATCTATTTTCTATAGTGATTATGATCTCGTCAAATCTTAAAATTTGTTATTTGACATTATGATTCGGTTTTCGAAGCTATGACACAACAACAGTAATTTTTTTTTAAATTTGATATTTAAGAAGTTCTTAATGCCAATCAGACATTAATTATATTTTTATTAGTATGTTAGAATGTAAAACATCTATATTTTTACATTAAAATTTTTTTTAATGCATCAGTTTAAATCAGGTAACATCTGTTGTGTGTCCTATAGATGAAAAATAGAATTACTTAGCATGCAAAGATTGCTTTCAGATTTTGACCTACATTTATGCTAAAGAGGAAATACTTTGATGGGTTTATTTATAGATAGGTCAAGCATTAGCCATTTCAAGACAATAAACGAGGAAGCAGGACATAGTCTAATTCGTACGTATAATGTGTACATATAATCTCCTATTCATTCTGTACTCGTCCAACGAACAAGGATGTAATTTTTCTTTTTTTTTTTTTTTTCAGTTTCACACATTCAGTACTTCATACATAATCCTGGAAAATTATTTAGTTCGTTCATTGTTCTAAATATCATCAGCTGTTTCCTATTTAAGATGTATGCTAAGATGGGAGAAATATTTAAATGTTCTACACTTCCTTGAGTTGTTTGCGCATGCTTCATTTTCAGATTATGCTGTCTCGTTTGATGACATACATAATAGTAGTAAAAGATAGCATGATTTTATTTTACTTAGACATGCAGTGACTGTTCATGTAATAAAATAGACTACTTGCTTGTGCCTTTTCTGTTTGTTTGACAGGTGAATTTATTTACTTGCAAGATACGCGTTCTCTCAATCTGGGACATTTCCTTCACAATGTATGAAGTATTATTTTAGATAAGAAAGCTATAAAAGGGCAAATTACCACTTTTTGTCGTCTGTCCTCCATACATTATTCATTTTTATAGATTTTATTTATTTTCCGTGATACTAAAAATAGTCTCCACGATACTTAATGCATATTTTCTTCTTTAATAATAACATTGTGGAAAAAGTTCCTCTCAGACATGTCTTAAATATGAAAAATATTTACTTTAATGTTTTGTTTCATCGTTATTTAAAAACAAAATAAGAATATTACGTGGATTTAGTGAACTAAGAGTAGAATGCTGTATAAATTTTTAAGAGAGAAATGTTTTGTCGTTCTATCTTCTAAAATAAAATAAAAATTCATAGCAAAGACAGCAACAAATAACAATTTTTCTAAACTGAGAAAAATTCGTAACATAAAGAATTTTTTAGCTTTTTATTCGAGGTTTTCTTTCCACAGTAATTGTCACGAGTTCTGAGCAAAAACACATAATCAAAAAGCTCAATGTAATACAATACAACTGTTGATAAGAATACCGTTATTCTGTAGAAATATTATAGCGCAAAACAGTATTTTATTTCAGATACAAAAATAAAGATCACGTTTATTACATATCAAATACTTCTTATAACTATCATTTTTGTAATGTTAACTGTATTTTAAAAAGTAATCGAAGCAACTATCGAAAAAACAGAAATGTCCGTTTGCTGAATCTAAGTAAATGGAGACGCAAAATATATTAATCAGAAGATTATGGTAAGGAAACAAAAATGTTCAAGGTACAAGTAAATATAATTTCTAAGAATATCTATTCAATGTTTGTGTTCTCGTCCTTTTTTATGCCGCAAACCGTCATCATCATCCTAGTCCTGTTCTAACTCTATTATAGTTGCCATGGCTATCAAAGTGGAATGAGACAATTGCGTTATATTGGCACACTAATTAAACACAAGTGAAAATACTACGTTATACGAAAAATGAAACTGTAGACGTATAAAGCAAAAAGTTTATTTAAAATAACTTTAAAAATAAGTTAGTACTTGAGTAAACTGGCTTGACTAAAAGGAGAAAGAAATGAAATAAATTTTGTTATGTTTATTCAAAAATTAAAGGTCACTAAAAAATTGTTTTATTTATTTTTGAAAAAGGCATATTTTTGTAACATTCAAAAGTAATCAGTCAGGGTTTTAATAAAGCCATTTGTTTTCAATTCTGACTTAGGTATGCGGCAGTTACTCTCTCACTAAATTCATGCACAGTACCATATGGATATTAAAAGTAAAGTTAGACACTCTCCAAGTATGAGAGCAGTTTAATACCTCAGTAAAAGTTCAGCTCCAGGTCTTTTATGACCCAGATTTCGTAACAGGTGGGCAGTATCCAGCTTTAGGTGACTCAAGAACTTAGATACCCCCCTTTTTTATTATTTTTCTTTTCATCTGGCAACAGCTGATCTTTATACGTTTTTGTTTTGGTTTCCAACGTCGAAAGTGCAACATAGTAAGGAATAGGGGAGGAGGGGTCAAAGAAGTTCGTTGACCCCGGACATGAACCGAGCTCCATAACTAAACAAATCTTTTGTAATAGTGCATTGGCATCTTCCAGCTTTCTCACTGAAAAGTCTGAGCTTTCGAAATCTTTAGGTAAACGCACCTTCATCATCAAGGAATGTATTTAACTGAACATTTTTTTAATGATCTTTTTTAGAAAGATGTTTACACATAGATAAAGAAACCAAAACCTAAAAGGTATGCGATAAAAAAAGAATCAGCTGTAGTCGAGGTCTTCCCTTCGATAAATAACAAAAAATAAATATTTAAGTATTCGTATGTGCTATGAAACGTCTTATATATAACAAAACCTTCAAATAAATATCAGATTTCACCTCTAATTATGATAGTATTCTTGGAAAAAAAAATACAAATAGTACACATTTGGTTAAATGTTTATATTTTTATTTCTTTGAATTACAGATGGCAAGGGGTGCACTTGCACCACCCTGGAATTTTAATAAATAATTAGCGTGAAAAATATAAGTAATTATGTACATGTATATATATATATAATCTTGGTGTACCCCCCTGGTTAAAATCCTGCCGGCGAGCTGGGAAAAGATAGTTTCATTCAATTAAAATTTTAATCCGGTTGTCTTTTAAATAACTTCAAACGTTTAACGTTATGTTATATTTTAAAAATAAGTATATCGTATACTTCATTCAATTATCATAAAATAAATATCGAATATCCTATAAGCTATGCCTTATTCAAAAATGTAAGCCATACGCAATTCCTGTTTTCTTATAGGGTAAGGTAAGAAATTTGACATGAATCTGATTGTTTCCTAAAGTGATATTTTTATACTCTCTCGAATTTTATAGATCATTGCCTTTTTCAGTTTGATTTGCATTTACTTACATCAAGAAGTACTTTAAATTTACATCAGTATCTGGTGTTCATAGCAGTTTTAAGGGAATATGATGAACACTGTCCTTCAGTCAGCTATTAACAGAGAACTAACTGCATTTAGCAAACACCAATGCCACCTACAGGAAACTAGAAACATTAATTTAATGCCGAAAGGGTTGAATATTCACCTTTTGTGCTACTTTGGTTTCATATTAGCATCTCTAAAACTCGTTTCCAAGCTCCGGTTAGAAGTATGCTATTATTAGGCCGATCGTATCTGTGAACTAAAATAAAATCACTTGCTAAACTGAAATGGCTTTCATTAGTTCTTAGCATCATCCTTTTTCATATCTAGCATATACTGTACATACAAATTATATCAGTTTATTGTAGTTTTCAAAAACTACGATATTTAACCTTTGTTTCTGACAATAATGCTTGTCGAATACAAATTAGAGAAGCTCTAAATGCTACGTTAATACAATTATTTTAACTTAATACATTTTTAAAAAGTTTTATGCATTTAGACATTGATACAGATTATTTAGCACCAAAAGTTTCAAGAAAGATATTTTTATCGATTTCTGTTAAATTCATAGCAACAAAATAAGAACAACATTAAAAGGCAATACGTAACATTTTATTTTTCTTGAAAAAAAAAAAAAAATCTATTTCAAGATGACTTTGCCTGATTTCTAATAATACAGGTTATTTTATGTTTACACATGCGTTACATTTTGCATCTCCATGTCCTCGATTTCCTATAAAAATAAAAACATAACAGATCACTTCATGTTGTAACATTCCTTAATTAGAAGCCGTCCCTTTCTGCCCACCGCAGTCCTATATGGAGGATCTGGCACCGATATGCGGTTGACAGAGGGCACCAGAAACAACAACAGTGTTGTAACATGATAAATAGAGAAATACTTTTTTCATAAATCATTAAAAGTCATTCTGAAAAAATATTACATAGTCACGTCCCAGGAAAATTCAACCAGATCAGTTTAAGATATTTTAAAGTAGTGTTTAAAAAATTTTATCGAAACTTGAGAAAAATGATTTTTTAAACATAATAGATCGATTAAAACTGTTTAAGTCGAACTTTACTCGTTATTTAACTTTATAAATCATTAAATACTTTCTTTAGAAATCTAAGAGTCATTCTCAAAAAATATTACATAGTCACGTCCCTTGTTTTTAAAGTTTTTTTTTTCTTTTAGTATTGATATCTTTATTAACACTAACGTGCATTCATAAAACCTATTATCAATGAGTACAATAAAGTAACATTTGTAAAATAGTAATCCTTT
This sequence comes from Cheiracanthium punctorium, assembly GCA_038373885.1. Classification (NCBI taxonomy): domain Eukaryota; kingdom Metazoa; phylum Arthropoda; class Arachnida; order Araneae; family Cheiracanthiidae; genus Cheiracanthium; species Cheiracanthium punctorium. The sequence goes on along the minus strand of JAWZYV010007554.1, from coordinate 95,997 downwards.
TTCAAAAAATCACGATAAAATAAACCGTTTGGTAATAGAGTGAATATTTGCTCATTAGTAAATTCATTTAACATCTGTACTAATTTAAATGTTACAGGACATTTATGATATTCGTTAGATGCTAAATGATACGTGAAAAAAGGAGCAGTTTAATTTTAATTTAACATCTGATAACAGAGTGGATAGCTGTCACCTTGTACTGTCATCAAAGATTTTTGAGAATGATCCACTAACAATTATTAAATTATAATAACCAACTAATTTGAATGCTTAGTTTTAAACACAATATATTTTGGTTTCATAATAAAATCAAAATATTATAAACCTTCTGAGGATTGCGTATTTAATTTTTAAAATGTTATAATACACAGCATAATTTTAAATTCTAATAATGCATAAATCACCATGAAAAAAAAAGGGCATGCGATTATTATATCATTTTAAATCAAGTGTTGTGTTGTGGGATTAAGGCCAATTATCTGCAAGAGGGATCTAGGCCTATGGGTGGGGTGCCCTCCGTGAGGGTCTTACCAAGGGGTCCTAACCCAATATATTAAATAGAATATGTGAGGGTTTTTTTTCATTTTTTAATTCTAGCGATGTAATTTTTATTGGGAAGGTGAGTGCCTAACATGAAAATAGCTGTTGTGAAAGGTGTTATATGTGCCAGGCTACTTACTAACTTTAATCTTCGAATTTTACACATTTTTAATGTAGTTGTTTCATTTTGTAGAATATAAATTTGAATTTTCGAATATTCTAACTTATAACCGAGGAAAATTTTCAAAACATATCTGTCTGATAGAATTTTGTAATGTATACATGGGATTAATTATTTACTCAAATTTCTTGAGTGCTAGAATAAAAATCCAAGGAAAAAAAACTGGAATTTTTCCCTATTTTTAAAACACTAATACATAGAAATATAATGTTTTTTATTTCGTGTGTCGCCAAAAAATGTACCATACATTTTCAATTAACTTTGTATTTGCAGCATATAACAAAAAACCATTAGGGTGGTCGCAAAATTTTTTTTCAGCTACTGTCCAGGGCACCCTCTGCTTTTTACAATGGTGAATAATAAACTATTGCTCAGATTTCTACTCTGTCTTTCCACTAGAAGTCGATGCCCAAGAGTCATGAAAAAGTTCAAATTCGAAGATTTTAAAGCAAAAAATTGCAAACCAAAGCATTTGTATTTCTTTTTGTTTAGATTAATTTAGAGAAATGAACATTAGTTTTGTTTTCAATGGAGCATGCACTATTTTAGAACAGAAAATAGGTTGACAAATATTGAGGTTAGCTTGCCGTCATCCACATGCTTGAAATAATATTAGCAAAAGTATTTACTTTATATTTGAGATCCCCAAATTCTCCAGAAAATTCTCTTAAAAGACTCAGTAGTATACATGTAAACTGTATGGAATGGAACTAACCAGTTTCAGATTTTGGAACCCACAGCTCATGAGATTCTTTCAGGGAATCTACAGTTAAATCTTTATCTGCAGTAACATGATGACCAACAGACGACTAAAAGAAGCTAACAGAACTTACAATGATTTTTATTGGATAGAATACACTGGGAGGCATAAGCGTAAAGTTTTCAAAAAGATTGGGGGGGCTGGGGCCCACAACCACGTATATTCACGTCTGTGGCGTAGCCAAGGGGGGGAGGGGGGTCATAACCCCCCATGAGCAATTTTTTGCCATACAAAATATATATTCTTCACTCCCTTATCATACACCCCTATACATATGTATGTGAGTTTCAGAAGTCATAACCCCCCCCCCTCATGAAAAATTTCTGGCTACGCCACTAATTCACGTACATATAACTTAGTCATAGCTGCCAACTACTGCGAAATATAATTAACCTTTTTATTCTACATGATTTTTCGGCTTAAAATATAGCAAAATTTTTGTGCTGCGCGCGCGAGCTGGTGGCTATTTTGAAAAAAATAATTAAAAAAATATACTGTTTACAAAAAATGGTTAATTATATTCCGTAGTAGCTGGCAGCTATGACTTACTATATACTATATATAAGTATAAATTATTGGAGGCGCTCAAGCTCTATGGGTCTATAGACTTCTACACCTATGTAAGGTAAGTATCCATGTTAGTATCTTCCTACCATGTTATACGTTAAAAATAGAAGCAAAGTAAAAAATCTAAAGGAGGAAAAAAAAGACATTTTCGATGAGATAGTGCATTTTAGACACATCTGAACTTTTCTTCATTTCATACTTTACATTGCATAATCTGATTTTAATGAACCAGAGCCTGGCGAGGGCAGCTTATAGTAACATTGTGTGTTACGTGGCGTGGCGTCACAATGAATACTAAATCATGAATGAAATTTAAAATAAGAAAATTTTTAAAAGTCCAAGTAAAGGTTTTTTTTAAACGTTTGTAAATGTCGTGAAATACTTTTTTTTTATGTTAGTATAATTTAGTTTTCTGTATTTAGTGGTAAATTATTGGGTGTGCTCAGCCCCTATTCACAATTTATTGGGGGGGCTCGAGCCCCACGGGCCCATATAACTCTACGCCTATGCTGGGAGGCAGTCGGCGCTTTCCATAATGCAAGGTGGATGGCTAAATTAATTGATCGATGGTACCAAGATATGCCTTTTCCATAGCCAGTCACGCTTATAAAAAAAGAGTATGAACTTGAAAGATGTGTTAAGTTTGGTGCCCTTATATCCACCAAGGCTTAGATTCAAGCTTCTCTGAGTACAGAAGCTCCCCTAATGACATACAACTTTGGCAGGATTTGAAGAGATACGAGTTCATTGATTTTGAAAGTAATAAAGCATTCAAGGATGCCCCAGAAAAACACTTATGGTATTTATCAGGTAAATTGATTGGGCTTTTTTTATATTCTCGGACAACATCATTTCACCAGAAGAAAGAAACAAAAACTGCGAGGAAGTTGTCATTAAAATTTGAAAAAATGCGAAAAGGGCTTTCAAGCTTTGGTATTTTCAGAACCAAAAGCTTGGATAAAATTATATAGAAGATTTTGTTCTAGACTGCGCATTGCTGTTCTCTAAATCAAACTGCTGCACTCTAAATGTTTCCCAACCACTGATCCGAAGAACGACCCATGAGACACTTCTGCTGGTCCAGGTATATTAAATTTATAAAGAGCAATCAGCAGTAAGTATCCAAAAAAATTATATTTGTGTATCACTTGAATTACTAAATAAAATATATGTTTACAAGTCTGTTACTTGTCGATTTTGGTAATTTGTTAATGTCCCTATAGTTAAAATCGGGTGTACAGAAATTTTGAGGCAAAACCCCACCAGTTAACATTTCCCTCTCCTCTAGTTTAAATTATTTCTGTTATGTACATGATTAGAACCATAGTCTTGATTTCTATTAGATTGCAAGTTCCTACTTCTCAACAAATTTTTGTACTTAAAACCATTAGCAGCAGAGAGAAACTTTTTAAAACAAAACTGACAGGTTAGTGTCTCTACTTCAATCAGATTTATTTTGCTGCACATTACGCCTCTTTTTAAATAATTTTCCATGTGGAATTCTATTAGCTGGTACACCAGAGCAAAACGAAATATCATTATTACAATTGTCATTATCAGAAGTTTTATTTGAAAATGTGAGACGCATTTATTTTGACTGTTATACTTGCTAACTGCTCATGAATTAGGGAAGCAAGCATCACTTTTGGAAGAAGAAAACTGGAATGTCTCATTAGAATTGTAGATGTTTTGTATTGTTTAGCCACGTCAACGGCTTTATCCAAGTCCTCAATGACCTCCTCCATTAGCTTTAATGTTGGTAGTCATGGCCTGTATAAATCTAATAATCTAATTCTATCGATGACAGTCTCATCTATTTTATATACTTTCTTAACAATTATCGTTAATCTATGAGCAAAATTATGCACAGTTTCGTTAGGCAACAAAACAGTATTATTTAAGTCATTTAATGATGCAATATTTTTTTATTTTTGGCTAACTCTGGCCCACGAAATATATTTTTCTATTTTTATCCGGTCCGAAGCTCTAAAAAGATTGGGAAGCACTGTTTTGAACAATTAGAAAGTAGTGAATCACAAATTACCAGCTGAAGAATAGAGTCAAAATGAAGATTATAACGGGGAAAGAAAAACGTATGAGACTGATTTACATTGTAAGCAATACTGCAGAAAGAGGTGTCAAACTTTTCGAAACTGTAATAAACCTTATACTACTAAAGAAGAAAAGCAATTTATATAACAAGTAATAGAGTTGAAAATAAAACGAGTATTTCATCATCATCCACAAAAAAGGAACTTTTGAATTCAATTTCTAAATAGTTGGATTGCATATCATACGTAATTATGATATCTTTTGAAAACGTATTTGATAATTTATATGTATCGGAATATAATTTGATGATTACAGTTTGTAGGTTCAACTGAATAAGTCTAAAAATAAAATGAAAGGAATACTAATATTTTGATTCGCGTTGCATGATTTACTTTTGGAATCTCAAATGTCATGCTTTCTTAAAAGTTAAGGTCTCTTGGGCATCACCTTCTTCTTAGAATACAGAAATAAAATTTTACAGAAATAATGTTCTCTAATAGTCTAACAAATTAAGAGCGTGCCCTGGTGTTTTAGTGGCACTTTAATTTTTACCATAGTTGCATGGGCACTCTAAAAACATCTTATGGAGTTTCATTGAAAATAAAAAAGTTGAATTTATTTTTTGTAGTTTGCATTCTTACCTCAGTATTGTTCACCTTTGGTTTCGTAGATAAGGTTTCTACATAAATCGTGCTGTGGTTATCGGCACTTTTGATCACAGATTTCTGAACTATGTATTTTTTGCCATCGATATCCACCTCTTCTTCGGTAGTGTTGGCGTACGTGCCATTCAAAAGTTTCGCTTCATCCATCGTCTCCCGAAAGACATGTCCCAGAGCTCCTAAATTATAAGCAACAACGTTAAAGGTTTTAGTTATTTATAGGACGAACTATATTCAAATATGCTTCACGTTTACTTACTGTCAAGAAGACCGAAATAATTTTTAACTCGTTCATAATTAAAAAATGGCGTGTCAAAAAAAGAGCCTCCGCTAAAAGGTTCTGCGTCTTCAGCTGCATGAATATCTTTGTCATCATCATTTTCATCGGGTTCTTCAGACCCTTCATCATCCTTGTGTTCTTTGGGCTCTTCATCATCGTTATCGTGTTCATCAGACTCTTCATCATCTTTATCGTGTTTATTAGACTCTTCATCCTCCACATCGTGTTCCTTGGACTCTTCTCCATCCTTATCGTGTTCCTTAGACTCTTCTTCATCTTTATCGTGTTCCTTAGACTCTTCTCCATCCTCATCGTGTTCTTTGGACTCTTCTCCATCCTTATCGTGTTCCTTAGACTCTTCTCCATCCTTATCGTGTTCCTTAGACTCTTCATCATCTTTCGAATCAACCTTATCTTCATCTTCTCCTGGTACACGATCTTTTTCATCTTCAGGTGTATGTTTATCATCTTCTTCACCGTGACCATGTTGTTTCTTAACACTGCCATCCTCCTCGCTCTTTTCATCGATATCGTTGTCAATGGGGAACTCGTCTTCATCTTTGGGAATCCATTTATCTTCATCCTTCTTTGGCTTTGAATCGCTCTCAGAATCTTTCGAATCGTCACCAAATTTATCTGTATCAGGATTTTTATTGAAAATTCCATCATCTTTCTCATCAGTTTCTTTTAATGGACCTTCGGTACGGTTTACATCCGATGGAATTCTGTTAAAAGACAGGACATATTGATTATTCGCATGATGAAAGTGTACATTTAAAACTAGTAACTTTCATTTTTATTCGATTGTGTTAAAAATATATATGGTATCCTAAAAGTAAGAACTGGTTTTTGGTAAATCAAACACTTAAAAAGAAAAGACTCAAGCTTATCTCTATTGATTGCATTTGAAATTTTCTAAAAGGGACCTCGATTTAATAAAATATGTACATATAACATTCTATTCTCCCTGAACACAACATAAATATTTAAAACTAGCCTATCCTCTTCAGAAAACTTGCGTATTAATACAGTTAATTAAGAATGACATTGCAAGCATATTGGTTTGTAAAAGTAATCGCATGGAGTGAGAAAATACTATTTTTTGCTTTCGCATTGCCTCGTCGACCATTTAGGGAATAATATTTTATCTAATACGATTTAGCGCTCACAACAAAAACCGTTAGTCAATTTGCAGTATATGGTTTATCTAAGCTTAATTATGTAACCTCACACGCTTTTTCGTATTGGCTCGTTGACTTACCTCTCCAGTAATTCTTGCCCCAAACTGTGTACTTCATCAACGTCCTTTCATAGGGCGTAAATTCAGTCGATCGTAACGATGAGAACATACGGGGCAGTTCAAAAATTTTGTCACCGGAAACAAATCCAAAACTGCTTAATCTTTAAAAATCTATTTTGTAATATACAGTAGAGTCTCCCTATAACGAAGGCTTCCAATAACAAATTCCACCAATAACGAAATTTGTAATTAGAACACGACCCAAAGAGTTTAATAACATTAAAAATATTATCCATGTAACGCAATTCCTGTCTCCTTATAATGAATGTTTACAGTTCTGGATTTTTTTTTTTTTTTTATCAGAGAGATGACATTGATTCTGAGGATGAAGATGTTATGATCATGGCCGAATCGAAAGGAAAATGGAAAACAGTGAAAGTGAATTGAAAAATATCAGATGCAAATTTCTCCAACTTTTTTCAGAAGTGGATGCGGAACTGTTGATTTTTTCATGCCCTACAGTTGAAGAGATTTTGAAGAACGTAATAGATGGGAAAAGCCTGGAAACAGGCTCGGACTGGGAGGGTAGGGGCCCGCCCGTCTCAAGAGAAGGGGGCCCGGATTATTGTATAACCGATAAATATTAGGATGTATTAACTTTCGGGGTATGGGGGGAGGAATGGTGCTATTATTAATTAATTATGATTGATAATTAATGCATTAATAAAATATTGATCTATTAATTAATATACGTCATTCATATATTAATTAATCCATTGGAACCCTCTCTCAAAAAAGTTTGAGAACTACATTTAAAATGAAGTGTTTTGAAGCCTTCTGGGGCGCAATTGCAGCTGCAAAAAATTTTGCAAGTGTCAAACTTAATTTAAGTGCTATCAGTGTAGCACTTATTTTATTATTTTCTTTCTTTTTTCTGTTTGGGGGCCCGCCCTCAGCAGGGAGGGCCCGCCGAGGGTGGGGGCCCACCCGTCTGCAGACAGTCGGACACCCTGGCCAGTCTGGGCCTGCCTGGAAAGTAAAAATGATTCCGAAATTGAGGACGAGTCACCGCCGGAATGACAGCATACAGAAATGCTACAATCATTCAAAAACACTGAAAGAAGTTTACGAGTAGAAAAAAATGTACCAGACTATTACAGCACGATTTTAAAATATGACCATTTTTATGAAAATGTAACATCACAGCGCATATGGGCAACTTAAGGCCTGCAGAACTTATCAATAACCCGTATAAAACTCATATAAACCATTCAAAATCAAATATAAATCCCAATTGTACTGCCCGTGACTTCGCTAACATCCTGACGTTTGGCCTGCAATTTTTCAAAGGTTGCCCATACCTGAATTACAGAATGCAAAGCAATATAAAATATCGGAAGCTTTCGAGTAAAATAAACTAAGTACTATTACTGTATTATCGTATTCTCTAAATTTCTTAATTGTCCTCACTTTTCTGCATTTCATTTATATAATGAAAAATAGCAAAAAATTATTTTTTAAATATTTGTAATATATTATTAATTTATTTTTAGTTGAAATTCCCAATTAAATACTTTTGTTTGTGTCAAATTTTCTGAAAAGGTTGGATTATTATTTAAATAACTGCCAAAATCTTTAATCTTCGTACAACGAAATTTTTCAACTGAAACCAGGAGAATTCGTTATAGGGAGATTTTACTGTATACGTGGGAAGGAGTGGGGCAAAATGAGTGACCTGTTCAGTGTATGTCTTAGTATAGAAGAAGAAAGGATAGCGTTTTTGAAAATGACTAAAAAGGGATATTTTTATCTACCATTCGTAGTCTCTGCACGATGGATGGCATTATAGGGGAGAGAAAGCCAAACATTCATTTCGGTTTTTTCAATTAATATATTTACCGAAATCACAATATGTTGCTGATTACTTGTGATATGAATACTGTTACGCATTCATATAAAAGCTAACTGGTTTCCCGCTTTTCCTCCTAGACTCTACTCGGCGTGTTTACGCCTGGGAGCAACAAAGAGCGGCTCGGGGAGACTGATTGCTTTAATATAAGAAATTTGCCCAACACTTCCGAGTATTTGCAAAAAGCAATACTTAGCAACAGTCTCTAGCAACGGATAGGAAAATCCACCTGTAAGACATTTGTTTAATGTTCATTCCTTAACCCATTTGTGCCTGGATATTTTTGCGACTTTCTTCGATTTTTACTGTAACAGAAATAATAGATAATTTTCTGATGTCCCCTTCTTGAACAAGGGATGATTTCTTTTAAAATCATTGTGCATAAAAATCGAAATATCAACATCCTACTAGGCCATGTTAAAATATTTTGTGGAGTCGAGGCTCAATACTCATGAATAAAGGCTAGGAAAAATAAATAACGTTTTCGACTAATAGCGAAAATGCCGTCCCAAAAAATGGACACTAGGCATAAATGGGTTAAGTGAATGCATAACCAAGTAGCTTAACTGTTGGGTAACCGCTTTAAAATTATGTATATAAGCGTTTCTTCTCTCGAGCTAAGGTGAGGATGTATGGAATCACATCTGCTTTACAAGCATGTTAAAGTTTATGATTTTGAATTTGTAATTATAATACCATTTTGTGTATTCAGCAAGAAGCTGAGACTATGCTTGTCTTCTATAAATAAAGAATTTTGGTTTTAATGGAGGTATAATCTATATAGACTCTGCAATGATACTGCCAAACTCTGCAGGGAACTGTCAAAGGTTCACGACATCGGTCATTAGCCCGAGCGCCTGAAGATTTTAAGGAAAGCTGGTTATGCAGAAGGATTTCTGCGACGGGGAACCTGGTAATAGAACAACTGTAATTTGAAAATGGAATCTATAAATAAGTTGAACAGCCAAAACTACGGCACATGGTGCGAAGATGTAAAAGTCCTGCTACTCGAAAGGAATTGCTGGCGTTTCGTTGAAGGCACAGAAACACGACTAGACGAAAAGTCAACCTCTAAGGAGAAGAGGGACTATCTTGCTCGTAAAGACAAGGCATATGCGACAATTTATCTCCGTCTTGAAGCAGAATATCGAGCGTTGATCTCTGAGACAAGTGATGCGAAAGAATCTTGGAAATTACTTAACTCATTTTAGACCGGATTCAAGAGATCGTATTATTGGATTGCTGGATGAATTCTTTGGAAGAAGAATTTTAGAAGATGAAAGCGTAGATCTTTATGCTGCAAGACTGAAGAAAATAATCAGTCAAATGAGAGAAGCTGGTCATCCTATTGAAGAGCTCTATCAAACTTTTCAGCTTATACGATTCCTACCTAAAGAATTTACAGGCATAGTTCAGTTAATTTACAGATGGGACGATGAAAAGTTCAAATTCGACAAGGTTCTAGAAGAGTTGGTATCTGAAGAGGCCAGACTTCGTCAAAGTAAAGAAGATCAAGGTATGGTAGCTATGCAAAGTAGAAAATTGAAGGAGCCTAGATATGTCCAACAAGAATTAAAAGAAGTTAGAAGATGTAGCCAATGTGGTAAAATCGGCCATTTTGCATCTAGTTGTTACCAAACTATCCCGAGGAAAGTGGGAAGACGTGGAAGAGCGCAAAAATCGGCACCAAATAAAATTGGAGGTAAGGAATCGAGCTATATTTCTGAAGTTTATGTAAGCGAACAAAATGTTAGTGACGAAGAATGGGCACTGGATACAGCAGCCACCAATCATTTTTGCAAGAATAAAAAGCTATTCTGCGAATTTACACCTAAGACGGGGAAAAATATGTCTGTAGGCAGTATCAGGAGTTACGTGTCCAATTGAAGGTGAAGGAAGAGTAAAGATGACCTTCATGACTGACGGAAAGCCTCAGTACGTAGAGTTGAAAAATGTGATGTACTCACCTAACCTACGACGAAATTTAATAGCAGGATGTAAATTGGATGAAGGAGGTGCTACATTTATAGGAAAGAATAATAAAGTAGAAGTTTTCTCAAAAAGCAAGAAAAAAACTAATCATAACGAAAAAGAGGGACTTTACTGTTGCAAACCTAAAGGTTATAACGAGAAAAATGAAGAGTAGTGCCTATGTGACTTCGAAAAATGACAATCAAATATGGCACAGAAGATTTTGTCACGTCAACTTTAAGTACATTAAAGGAACAGCAAACAATTCAGTAAATGGAATACCGAAGTTAAGAAATGGGGAGTCTATTGCGAAGACTGTAAAGTTTCAAAGTCCAGAAGAAAATCATTTAAACCGATTTCAAAAGTAAGATCTAAAAGACCGCTTGAGTTAATCCATATGGACTTGTGTGGGCCTTTACCATGTGTAGCCATAGGAGGGTACAAGTACTTTTTTGTTTTAATCGACGATTTCAGTAGAAAAGTTACCGTTTACCCACTAAAGAACAAGGACGAAGCATTCACCGTATTTGTAAAGTACCAAAAACGAGTGGAAAGATTCTTAAATTTGAAAATCGGTAGTGTACGAAGCGACAACGGCAAGGAATTCGCCAATAAGAAATTTAAAGATTACCTAGAAGAGCAAGGCATAGGAATAGAACGAACGAACCCCTACTCCTAAATAAAATGGCGTCAGTGAGAGATATAACTACACGGCATTAGACGCAGCTAAGGTAATGCTGAACGAAAGTGGACTCAGCAGCTCATTTTGGGCTGAAGCTGTTTTATGCTTTTCTTACGTATGGAATCGGGTATGTAAAGAAGGCCAGGATAAAACTCCATTTGAAAAATTTTGCGGACGGAAACCATCGGTTAAACATGTTAAGGTATTCGGAGCGAAAGCATTTGTGGGCATACCTTATCAGCTAAGCAACAAACTGGAACCCAGAACTAAAGTGGGAGTAATGGTTGGTTATGCCATGCAAACGAGAGGTTATCGAGTATGGATACCTGCTGAACGAAGAATCGTCGAAACTATAAATGTATCATTTAATGAAGACATAGCTAGTAGAAAAGAATTGAGAGAAAGTAGAAGCGAACTGGACCCTATACCCGAGAGAGCAAGTCAAGTTTTTGAAGTTCGATTAACTCCAGATGAAGAAACTTCGAGTGAGGAAGAATCCGATAAATCCAGTCCAGAAGAATCCGATGAAAATACTGACAAGCACAGTGAATTAAAGGAAGTAACGTGGGTGAGAAGAGCTGTCCCAAGGAGGAATGGATCGAGGACAGACATATACTATAATGTAGAAGGCAAAGCTAGAATGAGATTGCGGTCAAATAACGATGCTGAAAGATATTGCAAGAAGCACAAAATTAAGTTCGACAAAGCGCTTTTTACATTCAGTGGAAGAAACAAATACTCAGGAATAGTCAAAAGCCCAAGTACTGAAAATAATCAAATGACGGCATGACTAGGGGAGATACCCAGGACATACAAGGAAGCTTGCGAATCCCCTTTTAAGAAACAGTGGATCAAGGCAATGGAAAAAGAAATAAGTGATGAATAAGAGACACGTCTGGGAATTAGAACCAAGACCACCCAATACTAAAGTCCTGGGAAATAAATGGGTTTTTACAACCAAAACTGACGAGCAGGGTAATGTAGTGAGCTACAAAGCAAGGCTTGTAGCGCAGGGTTTTAGTCAAGAAAAGGGAATTTCCTACGACGAAGTTTTCAGCCCGGTCATTAATTTCGGAATCATCAGACTGTTTTTTTCGATTTTAGTTTGCCATCTCCACTGGTCACACGTGCAGCTGGATATTAAAGGAGCTTACCTATACGCACCCATTAAAGAAAAGATTTATATATACCAACCGTCTGGTTTCAAAGATAAAAGTAAGCCAAGAGATGTGTGTTTGCTCAAAAGAGCAATCTACGGTCTTCACCAGAGTGGACGCGAGTGGTACTGAAAAATGAACAACACCCTGGAAAGTATGGGTTTTAAGAAAATATCTTGGTGCAACTGTACGTATACCTACAAGAACGGGGTGCTTCTATTGCTTTACGTTGATGACATTGTCATATTCGCAAAGACTATTTCGTTAATTGACACAGTAGTCAAGAATATAAAAGATAAGTTCGACGTTAAAATATTGGTAAAAACTAGAAAGTTGTTAGGAGTAAGGTTTGAAGAAAGTCCGGAAGGTCTTTTTATTCATCAAAGTGAATATGTCGAAGAAATTTGCGAAAAATTTAACAAGTACAACTATCCAATGTCATCACTACCTATATCTTGAGGAGAGGTGCTGTCTAAGCTGCAATGTCCTGGTACAGATCAAGAAATAAGAGAAATGGAGAAAATTCCATACCGAAGCTTACTAGGGAGCCTATCGTTCCTAGCTAATAGAACCAGACCGGACATCTGCTATCCTGTTAACATTCTTTCACAATTTCAAGACAGACCTGCGATGGTGCATTGGAATAGTCTTCTAAAAATACTGGGATATTTAAGTTGTACAAGGTACTATAAGATGGAATTATCCAAAATTAGTAAAATAGCACCCATTTGGTATAGTGATGCTGACTTCGCAAGTAACCGAGACGACAGTCTCTATGGGGGGCTTATATTATTTCTGGATCAATCTCCAATCCTCTGGAAAACATAAACACAAATGTGTTAGTTTATCTTCTATGGAATCTGAATATGTGACCTTATCAGAAGCTTCTAAAGAGTTATTATGGATGACAAAAATTTTGGAGTGTAAATCTCGCAGTGTACTGCCAACAAATCCAGAACCCTCTACTTTGTTTTGTGATAACATGGCGACTATAAACTTTTCGAAATCGTTCTATAGAGAACGGACGCACTAAACATATTGACGTGAAGTATCACTTTGTACGAAACCACATCATGGACGGACAACTGGAGATAAAGCATATTGTAAGTAAAAAGAACATTGCTGACTTTTTTACAAAACCCTCTACAAAAGAGAACTTTAAACATTTTTCTGAATTGATATTCAAGTAAAAATTATTGTAAATCATATTTATAGCACAGTGCTGCTGATTTTTGTTTTATGAATGACTAAGTTAATATTGTGAAATGTGTTCATACAAAATGTCTAAACTTTAAGGACGATCATAACAAAATATTGAGTATACCTTCAAAAAAAAAAAAAAAAAAAGGGGGGGGGGGAGAAATATGATGTATAAATCCTGTAGTAATTAAGTCAAAAGTTAATGGGGGGGGGAAAAAAGGGTTCTTTTAATTTGTTAGAAAATTTGATATTGTTTAAGATAGTTAAAATGCTTAATAGTTTAATGATTGGTCTGAAATTTAAAATTTGCTAAGAAACTATAATTTACTAAAATTTCAATACAAACTGTATTTATTAATTTTCTTGAAGTATGAGAATTTTGGTTAAAACAAAAACATGCATATCTAATGCTTTTCAAGGCTCTTTTCATAAATAGGAAAACCGGGAGGGGAGCCATTGTTACGCATTCATATATAAAGGCTAACTGGTTTCCCGCTTTTCCTCCTAGACTCTATTCGGCGTGTTTACGCCTGGGAGCAACAAAGAGCGGCTCGGGGAGACTGATTGCTTTAATATAAGAAATTTGCCAAACACTTCCGAGTATTTGCAAAATGCAATACTTAGCAACAGTCTCTAGCAACGGATAGGAAAATCCACCTGTAAGACATTTGTTTAATGTTCATTCCTTAAGTGAATGCATAACAAAGTAGCTTAACTGTTGGGTAACCGCTTTAAAATTATGTATATAAGCGTTTCTTCTCTCGAGCTAAGGTGAAGATGTATGGAATCACATCTGCTTTACAAGCATGTTAGTTTATGATTTTGAATTTGTAATTATAATACCATTTTGTGTATTCAGCAAGAAGCTGAGACTATGCTTGTCTTCTATAAATAAAGAATTTTGGTTTTAATGGAGGTACAATCTATATAGACTCTGCAATGATACTGCCAAACTCTGCAGGGAACTGTCAAAGGTTCCCGACAAATACAAATCGTCTAAATGGCTATCATTTTTTGGTACTTTTGGCGTATTTTTGCTTCTAGCGGTTCCTGAGATGATAGCCTCATACACATACTTTTATGTACACCCGAGTTTTAGTAGTACAAACGATGCTTTGTTATGAATAATTGAACGAAAGAGAAATGTGATTTTCATTGAAATACCCTATCTTGGAAGTACTTCATCTTACTTTTCTGGGTTCACTTTGGATCCATCGTCAACATCTTTCTCATCAACTTTCCCAGGTACCTCGTAATCATAGTCAAAGGGCTGAACACCGTAGTCATATACTCCAAAATCGTCTCCTGACGTAGGTTTATTCGATATTTCAGGGCTGAAAGCGGGTTTGTTGGCTGAAAAAGAAAAAAACATTTCAACTTTAAATTAAGTGGTCTTTTTTTCCCCCAGAAAGGATGTGAATGCAAATGGTGTATTTTAACTTTTCCAAGATTCTGAAACTTAAAGTACAACTTTTGCATTTTTATTCTAGGTTGAGTGCGATTTCTTAACAAATAAGAAGCACTCGCCTTCCTCTAAATTTTAGAGCGGAAGTACGAGGGTTGTAAATAACGTAATGGCAACATAGTCCAAAATATCGAAGAAGATCGGAAATGCATAAACAAGGTATGGTAGCAGTGAGGTGGGAGAAACCTTAAAAGATCTATAGCAATCTATTTCAGTCTTTTTCTTCCTTGTACGAAGTCCAAGAAGTATTGCGGTCACCAAATATATATACAGGGTTAGGCAAATAAAAGTAGCCGGGAGAAGAGAGTTCCAGGTTACAAAGAAACACAGCAAAGAAAAGGAAGTACTTCATAGTTCGCAAATCTGCCTGCAGCAAATTGTTGAAATTGACCAACTTGATCTCTTGGCATTTTTGGGCCCTGGTCAGCAAGTTGCTGAAGGCAGATCGAAGCTAGACAATTGGAATTTCTGCAGTCTCATCAGAAATGCTCTGCATTTCTTGAAGATTGAGCAATGAGGATTATGTCTTGAAAACTATGTGCGCGTCACTCATTCACGTCCAATCGTATCTACTCGTCCGGGCCACTTTTATTTGCTCCGCCCTGTATGTATATATATGTAATGTATAAAAAGGTAATTTGGGTTTTACTAGTTTGGGTATTGTTCAGCGGGTACTTTCACTGTAAGTTTTGCTTTCCTGTCATACTTGCCACGCACGCTCTGGAGCTAGGTTTTATTTCTTTAGTTAATTGCTAGACATCAGGCCGTCGATTCTGAGTTCTTTAGAGTGTACACGTGTCCCCACGCCTTTGTAATCTCGGATGCAGGTCATGTTCATAAATGTATGTCATTCGATTAGAGATAAGAGAGAGGCGGAGTTATGTCCTAACAAACCACGTGGCGTGGTAAGCGTAAATACCCCTGCACCTCAAAAATCCAGAGACTTCTGCCACTAGAACTGCTTGATTAATCCACGCAGATTTTCGTACCCGTCTCCCCTCCCCTCTTCTCACTCTTTATTGTAACTTAAATGTGATGTTCAATAAACCAGATTACCTGCCTTAACTCTGGAACTTTACTGGAATATCTGACGTCTCAAATATATATGTAATGTATAAAAAGGTAATTTGGGTTTTACTAGTTTGGGTATTGGTCAAGCGGGTACTTTCACTGTAAGTTTTACTTTCCTGTCATACTTGCCACGCGCGCTCTGGAGCTATGTTTTATTTATTTTGTTATTTGCCAGACATCAGGCCGTCGATTCTGAGTTCTTTAGATGTACACGTGTCCCCACGCCCTTGTGTCCCCGGATGTGGGTCATGTTGGGAAATGTGTGTGGTTCGATCAGAGATAAGAGAGAGGAGGAGTTGTGTCTTCGCAGACCACGTGGTGTGGTAAGCGTAAATACTCCCGCACATCGAAAATCGGGGGACTTCTGCCACTGGAACGGCTTAATGAGTCCACGCTGATTCTTGTACCCGTCTCCCCTCCCCTCTTCTCATTCTAAATTGTAACTTAATTGCAATGTTCAATAAACCATATTACCTGCCTTAACTCTGAAGCTTACTTGAAATATCTGACGTCTCATATATATATACACAGTGTGTCCAGTGCTAACGGTGCCCAATGGCTATTTCCTTAACCGTTAGTCAGTCACATAGCTCCAGTTGCAAAAATGCTTTGAATTGTATAATCTATTACTTCAGAAACACAATCGAAGTCAATAAATCAATTCCTATAAAAATTACGGAATTTAAATTTTTATACGGTCCCCGATCCTACCAGTTATATTTAGAAAATTTTTCTTTATAGAATTTGATGCACAATAAAAAAAATTCGTCCTTCTACGACTGAAATTTACCGAGTTATAAAGCTGCAAATATTTTGACTTAAGTCTCTTTTCCACGTTTAAAAATATCCCGTTACGGTAAACCGTTAAGGGACCATATAAATAATGGAATTTTAAATTATAGGTTTTAATGTCATTTTCTGGCATAATGCTGAGAAAGAAGCAAAACTAGTTTTAGAATACTAATCTTTAAACAGAAGGTTCTATAGTCAGGCTCTATAAAAAAATCTATCCGGGGTCAGACTTATTTAATCGTATATGTGTAGCACCTAGTATGCTACGCAAACTACAGGAAGAGTTTTCTACACGGGTGCATATTTTTGTACTGCAGCCGAGGGACGCTACTTTTGAGCAAATGTTGCGCTAACAGCATTTGTAATAATATTTTAAGTTTTTAAAATGCATATATTTGTATTTTAAAATGTTTCACTTTCTATTGTAATGTTTAATGAAGTCTTTTATTTCCTTTTTTTATATATTTTTTAAGTTATGTAACACCAGTTCATTTAAACTCTTCAAAAAATTCTATTTTCAGTATAAGCTGTATTTTTATGCTAATTTATTGGATACACATAGTTAAATGTTAATATTCTTTATTCAATCTACATGCATAAAATAGTTTAACTGCTAATAAATATTACAATGCTCAAAACAATGTGCATTAATTTTTCTCAAATTCATTTTGTATACAACCCCTATTTCGCTGCTCGAAAAGTACTCTAACTTTAAACAACTGTAAATCGGTGAATTTTGGTCGTAGACGGACGAATTTTTCTTTTTATTGTGCATGAAATTGTATAAAGAAAATTTTCCTAAATATAACTCGTAGGAGTGGGGGATCGTATAAAAATTTAAATTTCGTTATATATATAACTCGGCTGTTCGAGCCTCGTCAGGGGGAGCCCCCCCCCCTGAACACCCCTAATTTTTTAGTTTTATTATCGCCATATTAAAACGATATTAATTGACTGTCATTTTATCTCTCATCTTTCTTGTACTTCGCCTGGTAACCCTATGTTGAAATTTTTATGATTGTAACCTATTTATAGAAAAATACATGTGATGCATATTCTACAGCCTACGAAATAGTGTAACAATAGATTAAAGCTGTTGTGAACGAACAGTATTTAAATATATGTAAAATTATGTCGCATACTTTTATGTCGCATTTCTGGGACACATTTTTCGGACAATTTTCAACAAAGGGGGTGAGAGATAAAATGACATAGTCATTACAATAGTTTTAAAAAAATCCACAGTGTGTGTAAAATTAGCCAGCACTTTACTTACTCATTTCAATTAAACGCTTGAAAATAAAGGTTCAGCTTACTCCCTATTATTATAAAATTTAAGATTTACCTTTAAGCCAGTCTTAAAAATTATGCTAGATTTAAATGTTCTACATATTTTTGGTTTTCAGCTTTCATAATTGGGTTTGTGCCTTCACTTTTTCATTTCCATCTACAGACAAAATTTAGAAAAGTTTTCCGCTAAGAATTGCAAAACAGGTTTCAAAATCCATTTAGAATGGATGCTTGATTCATCCCATCTTATTACGCATGGCTGTGGATCTAACGATCTGGAGTTTGGGGTGGTTTTCTCAAGATGTAACGAGAATATGCATTAGAACTCCGATTTTCTGTTTTGATGTTCACTACTACTTTTCTGTTTCAATTTTGCATGAAACTACTTGTAGAAGTCGGATTTAATTCAGTTGATTATAGAACTATATTTTTAGTACAAATCAGAATGTACATAAAATAAAATTATTCATTCGGGACTGAACCGAAAACCGTTATTTTTGGCGAACGAAAATCGGAAAAGAACCGATATATTTTCGTTAAGTTGAACTAGAACGAAAACCAAAACAAATAAAATTACTGTTCGAAGCCCTGGTTCAAACTGTTTATAAATTCCCTTGTGTGTGTATGAGTGTTGTTTGTGTGGGTCTGTGTTTATTTTTATTTATTTGTCCATATTTTATTCTTTTCTACACTTTTTAAACCCACCTCCCCTTTTTCTTTTTCCAAGCGGCTACATGCTGATCGCTTTTGTTCTTTGTTTATCTTTCATTTTCTACTGTTCCTTGAAACTAAGATTGACGGCTGATGAAGACCGAAAGTTTTTCGGTTGAAACGATCGACCCTACCCGTAAGTGTCTTTTTATGTGTGTTTTTTTACACAAAGTTTTTATTTATTTTATCTTTTAACACCAGTGTTTTGGGTATTTTTTTGCTGTAAAAATATATATTATTTACAAAGAAGATAATAATTCCAATCATAAACGTCCCGAAAAATCTGAAAAATATAGTTATTTATCTTTCCTGATTTCAAATAGGCAATTTAAAATTTGAATTTAAAATTTTTTTAAATACATTATAGAGTAATATATAATTAACTTCCTTTTACCGATAACGTTTAAGGTTTTATTAATATATGCAGATTTTTCATTGTAATGTAGCTTACATTAATTATGGCATGCAAATTTTATGTATAGCAAATTAAAGTGTGTGTTTACTCATAAATGATTGGTATAAATAACTTTGCCGTGTGACGAACCGCGATCTAATAAAGATCAAGTGGACCTTTTTTCCGCAGTTGTACACCTAGGAAGGCATTCAAAATCTTGCCGTCACCACGAATTTACCTGGAAACCATAGTTTGGGAAATACTGTGGTAATGCAGTAATAGAGTATACATATAAAAGATAGCACTGCGTATTACGTATTGATATACTATACTGTATTATTTACTCGTTTAACAACAAAGTTACATTCTCTCTCAGATGATGCAGAATAAGGTTTCATAAAATATACTTTCATCTACAGAAAAAAATTACCATTTCCCAAAGGATTTAAAGAGTACGGTATTTCTCCATTTCCTGAGTTTGCAAAATTTTGTATGGCACGAGGGACTATAACTCTCGACTCTGAGAGTGTTGTCAGTAACAGGAGAAATCCAAACAGATAAAAGTTTTTCTTTTCCATTTTCCGTGATCTGAAAAGTAACAGAATGAGTAAAAACAATTAAACTTTCACATTTTTCTGCATACAAGATAATGTACTATTTGTAAATGATTTTTTTTTTTTTTTTTTTTTAAGAATTTGTTAAAATAAAATTCATATTTCAACACATTTCTAACTCCTACTTTTTCTACCTGTACACAAAAATCATTTCTGAGTAAACATACATTTTAGAACCTTTTGTGGTTTTACTGTCACTTTTTAAGCAACCCCTTTCCTACGCAGAACAATTTTGTTAGTGGTTGGATGAATCAGGTTTGTGTGCTTGATCACGTTGTGTGCAGAGTTTAGATTTTCACCACAATGGCAAAAAACGGTCTGAATATTGTCATCCCTGCAAAACTGTAAACGACTACGGAGATTTCCAGATCCAGACGCTCTTTATCCCTTTAAGCCTTGACCTACACAATTGTGCTGGAGAACTACATCTTCTCTAAAAGTTTGTCATGCTTCCTAAGTGGATTTCATTTATAAAACCTTAGTCTTCATAAGAAGTAAATTAGGTATAAAATAATAGTTTCTCATATTTCTATATAGTCATGTGTTATTCGATATACTTAATGAGTTATTCACAAAAGTAAACTAAGAAATTTATCTTACACTCAAAAACTTTTGTGTAGCAAAATAAGTCAGGGTCTTAAAGGGATATGATGTACTCTCATATGATGTACACGGCGGTACTTGATTTACTCTGTTTATTTTGACTTGAGTTTTCAAATTTAATTTAACAATACGGAAACTCAGGTGGTTCGACGGAGTCTGATTTCCGACCAATGGGATTACCAATATCATAGTAATTTTTTTAACAGCAAGTTCTCAGAAATTTTGTAGGCCATACCAATAACATTTTTGAGAGTTGAGGATGAATAAAAGCTATGGTTAAAGAAGGAATTCGAATTGTACATCCTCTCAAAAAAGTATTGGACTGCATGTTAAATTTTCAGTGTCGGTTACGAATACAAATTATTAAGTTAATAATTTTGTCTACAAAACATCTCTTTTGAGAGTCTTTTTGAGTGTTTTCTGAAAAATTAATCAGCTATACGCAAAATTAAAATAGAAAATTTTGCTTGCATTGAATTACTTTTGTGAGTGGGTATACCGAGCGGATCCCTTCTTTAACCATGACTATTATTCTTTACCTAGTTATTAGAGCAATAAGTGCTAAGATCGTTTAGTCCCTGAAACCCTAACGGCTTTATTCACCAAGCACTTGACACGCGAATTAATCACACATGTTAAAGTCATCGATTAGATATCTTACCGATGACTTCAACAAACTTGCTTGGGCCAACTTGTGTGTCAAGTGTTTGGTCAATAAGGCCGTAGTAGGCCATTCGAGCCTGACTCTTCGAGTAACTTAAATTCCCCCAAACTTAAAAGATTTCTGGTGCTTTACAAAACAGTATTTCGATTCTATATCATTTGTTTACATTTATTTTCAGAGTGGTCTGCTTAATCTCGGGGACCAGCTAATAAATTCTTATCAAATCAAGTGGATAACATTATGGAAGTACAGGGTGCCAAGTAGTTAACTGAAAATTTGAAACTTCAATAACTGTTTATTGGGATGTCATACTGAAGTAACATTTGTTGACGCAACACTACGGGGCTTAAAATTTACGAAACGAGTTTGAATTGAAAGAAGGAGATAGAAATTAGAGCTATGCACAAAACATTGTTTTATATCCGCAACAAAAAATTTATATTTACAAAGCAAGGAATGTAATTTAAAATAAAAACAATAATTTTTTTTAGTAATTACCGATTCAACGGTGAAAGGGTTAAATAACAATTGGTAGTCGAATTATACTAGCATGTAATGACTTAGGACGGTCTGAATATGTGGTATGTTTTCCCTTCCTATGCTCTATAAAGAGTTACGAGATCTGAACCCAGCCCCATACGCTGGGAAGCAATTAGCGGAGTAATTGTTCTAGACCATTTGCCTACCAAGACACCTAATAGAGGCAGCAGAATATTTATGCAGCCCACCTTAATAAAAATATTTTACTCTCCTGCAGAAGACACCTTTTTTCTTTTTTCTTTCACTTCCTTACTCTTAGGCAAAAATGACACCAAAAGTAGTAGCCAAAAAAGTATACTTTTTCTTAATTTTAGTAGTCAAAATTGTAGCATTTATTTTTTTCTAAATTTAGTTCGAAAATTCATTAATGGAATCATAGCATAAAAAAGGAAAGAAAAAAAAGCATAAGATGTAATAATCAAGTTGCTTTTTCTTTTTACTTGCTCAAAATATTTTCATGTTCTTTCTCACATATACACTTACACTTCTCATGCATCATGGACTCACTAAGGAAAGGAATAACAAAGAACATAGCTTGTCATTTTCTGATAGTCAAATTAGTTGCCTAGAGTACAAGAAAAGTCACTAAATGTTTGAAAATAGTATGAAAATCGCATTTTTAAACCAAAAAAACATCCCAAGTTACCCGATTTTTATTTTAGTAAACGTCTCCTTTTTAGCTGCCGGTAGACATCACTGAATTTGTAGCGAACCTATAGAACCCATAGAAGTATAAACTTTAAACTTTTTTTTTTTTTGAATCTGTAGTGTTAGGCATGCGTGTGGTAGATATATAGATAGATAATTTATGCTCTGACTGACTGTAGCAAAGCAATGTATTAGAGAGAGAGGATACATAATTCTTCATAAAAGTCTGAGGAAACGGAGGTGGAAGTGGAGATTTCCTGAAAGCAGAAATCGAAGTCAAATATTACAGGTTTCTCACTAAAGAAAGCAAAGCAATATATCTCTTGATTTATCAAAGGCACCTTTTTTTAAAGAATGCGATACTCAATATACATTTACACAAGCATGTTTCCCTTCAGTCTCTTTTTAATACTTCCTAATAAATATTCTCATGTGATGATAGTGCTGGTTTTATGTTATTGTATGATTTTAAATTAATAAATCTCAAACAGACACACAGTAGAGCTCGTTTAATGGAATATTGGTTAAAAGAATATTCTGCTCAACGTGATAACTTTTCGATATATCAGAGAGTAGTACATTTTCAGTCTGGTCTCGTATAATGGAATATTCGGTGTATTATAGAATATTTTGTCGTGGCAAATTGGCTATTCCAATAAGCGAGCTCGATTGTACGTACTATTTTCATTACATACGTACTATTGCAAATGCAGTGTAGAGAGATTAACGAATCAAACAGCAAGAGATTTTTTTTTATATTGGGACTTTCATATTTTTATCTTTTCTGGGGTGGGGAGTCTCATAAGAAACATACATTAAATTTAAGACAACAGAAAATAAATTTCCGGTATGGTTTGCTAACCAAAAAGACTGGTTAACACAAAACTACATAAGAAAATAAGTATAATATGCATTAACTCCTTAACGCTCAGTGATTTCGCAATGAAATACTGCTATATTATATTTTTATATATCTGCGAATACTGTTATTGATCTAGTACATTTCTAAGAATACAGAGTTGTCGAAATTAAACTTCCCGAACTCAGAGGGCTGTGCATGTGAGGGTCATGTTGAGATGAAATTTGGACAACAAAAATTTTAGGTCATATGCTCGGGATTTATTAAAAAAAAAAAAAGAGAGAGAGTTCAAGAAGTCACCGATAGGTAGGGATTATTATCTTTCGGAAAGTCACATGATTTTTTCAATCAGAATAGTGACTTTCTCTTTAGCTAATAAAAACCTATCAACGCTTCATGATTTCAATAGCGTAGATAGGTTTCCATTTCGGTGTGTGTGTGTGTGTGGGGGGGGGGGTTATCCTGTATTTTAAACCTTATTGTTACTAGACTTAATATAATATTTCAAAACATTTTTTATAATAATTGCTTTAGATTTTCGGAGGAATCCTAGGCCCCTCCCTAACCCCTTATATACGCCCCTGCATAATTTACAACTGCCTTTTCTGTAGGATACATTTTCTCAAGGAATGATACGAAAAAATCGAATTTCCAACTTGCTGCTACAAATAAAGAATCGTTGAGTAAAAGCAAAGGGCGTCGTTCAACTAAAAATAATACCTTCTCACATTTCTTCTGAGTTGTATGCTTTTAAAATAGTAATAATAGAAAGAAGAATTAGTTATACCCGAAATCCAAGTTGAAAAATTTAGTTCCTGCTTTTTGGCAGCAGTGGATTTTATAGTCTAATACTTTATTTTTTTAGGAGTTTATACCTAATACTTTATTTTTCTAGTACGTCTAAGTTAAATTTCCTATGTAGCTTTCAATAGTCCCTGAAAAAGATTACGTATCGGAATTCTTTTGTTTTCCCCGGCAAAAAAATCATAAATACAACAAAAATTTTAATATTGAAATTGCATTAATATTATTTATTAATATACGCGATTATATTATTTAATACGCGAATTTCAAGAAACTAATTTTTAACATAACCTTTTTCTTTAGGTAAATCATTTTACGGATCTGGCCATCAAGCCATCAGTGCATGGCTCCTCAACACTAACCATTCAGTTTAGAATGGTCAGTAATATGTCAAATCGCGAGCAGGATTCTTTTTATGTCCTTTACAGAATTATGTTATTCACAGATTAATCCACAAAAATGAATCACGATGAAGGATTGACCATTGATTCAATCGTCAATCGTGATTACTGCTTATATTTCTCAGTCGTTAATCGCGATTAATTATTCATTCGTTAAGTTTCCAATCGTCAATAATTTTTTCTGACGTACGATAGATGCAGGCGTAGAAATTAGATATCTATAAAAAAATCTATCTATATCTATCTATCTATAAAAGGGTATGTGATATGTGATATGTGACTCCATGACTTCCCTGCGGGATTGTAACATTTACCACTGGTTTGTATACATGATTTCAAAAAAAAAAAAAAAATTGCAAAACAGAAGAAATCATATGGGCAATACACATTGATTTCCGTTAAAAGATTAATTAAAAAATGCAAATGCCTGTTATAAAATTTTAAATAAATCAAATTATATGACACGTACGGGTAAAATTAGGTGACATACATTATGGATAAATGTGGAAATTTCACAAAAGAAAAATGTATATAAAACGTTATTGGTCCGACGGACCAACAAATTTTGTATTCTACTGGTCCGTTATATATTTTAGTGTTATCGGATCAGCGGACCATCATTAAGAGGCCTCTGTAGTCGGCTTGCGGAGATTGAAGCCCCAATGCTTTGCTATGGAGAAAAGTGCCTTAACGCCTAATCATTTTTCTCAGAAAGTATTAGGTATTTTTAAATAAAATATTTTCCTGTGTGAATCTTGAGAACTATTCGCAAGGATTGCGCGAATCAGATTTGAGTTAATTTAGCCGAAAGAGATTTTATTGCAGTCTGAAAAGTAACATAAATTCTAGACTGCAATAAAATCTCTTTCGGCTAAATTAACTCAAATCTGATTCGCCCAATCCTTGCGAATAGTTCTCAAGATTCACACAGGAGAATTTCATATAAAAATACCTAATATATGAGAAAAATGATTATGCGTTAAGGCACTTTTCTCCATAGCAAAGCATTGGGACTTGAATCTCCGCAAGCCGACTACAGAGGCTTCTTAATTTCGAGCCCTGATAGATGCCAATCTCAATATTTATATAGCGTTTTATTTTAGTATCAAATAATAATTATTATCACCAGTGTTAAACTATTAAAAAAAACTTACTACGTTTTAATATAACTTACTTACCAAAACGATCTTCAACAACACCTCCACAAAGATGATATGCGAAAAATCTGACGAGTAAGAGCAGGTGATTTTTCTACAGGAAATATGGATGTTTGGCGGAAGTACAATTATCTTCCTTACGCATCCTTCTTAATTGTTATCATCATTATTACAATAGCATCATTTTCCAAAGCTGGAATTCTGTGGTTTTCCAGTTCGGTTCAAAAGAAAAAAAATATTAATAAAGTTTCTTGAAAAATGTGAATTAACTGTTTTAACAAATAAATACAAACTGTTGAAAGCCTTCAAATAGCACCTTTTGAGCAATCTATAATCGGTCTGACAGTAGAACTTGAAGATTTCAATCTTGATACACGGGGACAAGGACGGATCAAAGGGGGATGGGCGGAGGGGGCGATCGCCCCTCCGAAAAAAGGAAATTAATGCAAAAGATCCTATTTCGCTTCCATAAAATGGATAGGTATGTGAATCTTCCAACTAACCGCACCCACCCCAAAAAATTGCATTGATCTATCATTGCAAGGAGAAGGGTATCGACAAAATGCAGTCAGATTTGGATGTTATAATAGATTTTTTTCCAAAACATTTCCTGAAATTATCCGAAAATTAATTCAAAAGTTATAAAAAACGATGCGATGTGAGGATGAGTGTACGAGAAGTGACGAGACGGAGATTTACAGTTTTTATGCGAGACAAGATAGAGGCTCTTATTATTATATAGGAATCTCTCTATTCTAAAAATAAAGTAACAGCAGCTGCTGTCGGCGCTGCCTCCGCCGATGTCAGAAGCTTGCTCTGCTACCTCCTCCGAAAGCGTGGGGATTTGAATTTCGACAAAGGTGTCCACGGATTCGGGAAATTCCAGGGAACCTCATAAGCTGACTTAAATTTCGAAAATCGAATTATTTTAGAAGATATTAATAAAAAACTGAAAAAATAAAAATAATGGTTGCCAGGTTTTGCAATTTTCGCCAGCATAAAATTATTCATGCCTTTTCAACAAAGCAATTCCAAGTATGTAGAATCGCGTGAAATTGATAAACATGAAGTAGGATTACACCCATTTTACGCCAAATTAAAAAGAATATGAAATAAATAACTCAAAGTGTGTTACACAAAGTTGACAATTTTCAAATACTAATATCGCTTAGACATCAGGAGTTTAGAATTAGCGATTATTCGTTTTTCCAAAACAGAATAACTAATAATAACTAATTGTAACTGATTTTAAAAGCGCATCTTGGCATTAGGTACGATCTGGCTAAATGGTATCTTTCCAAGCAGGGTGAATCTATACTGCGAGTTCCAAAATGTTAGAACCCAGTATCTTGAAAATGAAAAATAATTAAAATGCAGATTATTTTAAAGTCGGTTAGGCTCAGCTTGGGTATTTGCTACCTGTAGAAATATTTGACGGCGTTAACTATTCTATTATAGCAGTTATAGTAAAGATTGGATATTTGCCCGCTCTACGATGTGATATATTTCGTGATGCTAAATACGCCAATCTGCAAAGGATTATGTATATGCATATATGGATAATGGTTTTCCCGGTAACCTTACATGAGCAGTAATTATCGGATATCAGCATGTGTAAGTCGCCAAATAATGAAGAGTCGCCATTGGTGGCAAGCAAGTCGCCATTAGTAGCAGTTTCGTAGTTTTTATCAAAGAAAGCATATGAAGTACTGTTTTCTTAGAGCTAATTATTAACGATACATATACGTAAGTCGCTAAATTATGAAAAATCGCCAAACATACAAGAACCAAGCAATGTGTAGCTCGGTAACATTCTATCTGATCCAACCTTTAGGTTTTGTTTGTTGAAATTATGCCTTTTTTACGAATAAGAATTATTAGGGGCCGAATACCTCATACGAAAAGCGAGCGTAGCGAGTCTAGGGGCCTTAGCCCTAGTAATGATAAAAAAAAAACCACTATCTTGTCTCGCAACAAGATAGATTTGAGGTTTTAATCATTATTATGTATGGAATTTGTGTTTCAGTTAGAGAGCCATTCTATCACACTACTGCTCGACCACTCGCGTCCGCCGATCTAATCGTTCGGAGTTTTCCGTGGTTTCCGCCGAAACTTAGCGTAAGTACGGGTTAGGACCCCTTAGAAAGACCCCTACGGAGTGCACCCAACCCATATGCCTAGATCCACCGTGTAGATAATTGACCTTAATCCCACAACACAAACACATTCTACCACACAATACGGGTCCGGGTTGGATTCTCAGCACGGGCTTGGGTGTCCTTTCATCCGCCCCCTCATAGGAGGCAACGCTAGTCCACCTATTAGGTGCCTCTATAATAAAGAGATCAGTAATTCCAGACTTTGTAGTAGCCAATGCCTATAAATGGCAAGTGCCCGCCATTAGAGGGATATATATATATATGGAATTTGCGAGGCGAGACAAAGATTTGGAGCTATTTTGGGAGACGAGGCGAGTTTATTTTCAGTCTCATCCATTCCTAATGAAGACCTACAAAAGTTTTCTTTCTTCCTTTCTCCCCCCCCCCCCACGTGCTAAACTGCAAATGCCCCGAGTTTTATATTCAAAAAGTATCTATAACAAACGTTTGAATTTTTAAAATCTTAAAATGTTCCGATTTTCGCGACCTCAAATCTTCGGCGTGGAAACCTGCAGGCGTTGCGATAATTGAGCTCTCAAAAAGTCACGAATATTTGGATTTCTAGAGTCATGTTCATAATTTTAGGCAAGCAAGAAAGTGCAAACACTTCATAACGCACTTTTTAAATCCCTTAAAACTCATAAATTTAAAAACTTAAAAATTTTCGGACCTGCAAGTGTCGCATCCATTCAGAAGTTTTGGTAATTAAAACCAGGCAGACTGTTTGAAACCATACATAAGAGGAATCACTGCATTGAGCATAACGGGACAAAACTTGGATGCTAACAAACGGTGGATATTGCAGAAGCACAAGTATGCGCAGAATGAATAACAAAAAACTCTCATAAGAAACTGGACTTTAAAAGGTAAAATAATTAAAACTTTGTAAAATAACACACAAAAAGTTACTTAGCAAGCTAAATAAATGTTTCGATTGAAAAAATTTCGATTTTCATCAGCACCAGTAGATGCATGTGTATGACTTCTATTGGTGATCGAAATTTTTTCGATCGAAACACGTTTACACTTTGATAAGAACCTTTTGTGTGTTATTTTACAAAGGTTGAATTATTTTATCATGTGCAGAATGGTGGTTGTTTAAATGATTGTGATTTTTTTCAATTGCTTTAGGAAAATCTGTTTTTAAAAAAGGTATTTGCATCTAAATATTTTCTCTTCGATTTATTTGATTTTCTAAAATAATGCAATGAATGTTCCGTTTTAATTAGATGCATTTTTGACATCAAAAAATAATATTAGGAGCATCAAATGCTCCATCTGGATACGCATTGTCTTTGAAACAAACTAGGCACAATTATCGCTACGCTTATAATCTTATACCCCATTTACATTCAGCCATTCTCACTTATTCTCTCGTCGCTTCTTTTTTTCCAGGATATACTTATATATACTTATGTATACCAGGATATACGGCATCTCCAAAAGCAGTAAGCGTTTTACATTCAGCTGTACTCGCTTTCTTCTGCACTTGCCTCCTCACTGTCTCCAAAATTCCTTCAAGGGGGGCGCTCGCGGCAGGAAGGTCAGCAAGAAAAATCATGGCATGAGCAGGACGAGTGAGATGTTCACACTCGACTCCTGTTACTGCCCTCTCTCCTGCTCCCTGCCGCGAAAGTGGGCTGAGGCATTATGGGCCCCTTTATAGGCACTTGGGCGCCCATAGAGGGGGCTCGAACCCCTTTCTCCCAAGTGACGGCAAATGAACATTTTAATAATGAACTGAATTTTTTGTATTAGTCAGTAATCTGAACTTCAATATTCTAAACATTTCAATAGTTCGAACTGAAAAATCGGGAATTAATTTAAATATCTACGTGTACCAACAAGCATTTCTACCAACTATTTTCAGTAAATCCTTCATCTGCCTTCAATACTTAAATAAATATTAGATCTTAGCGATAAGTTAACGGTTTGGACGTCCTAGTTATGGTGATCATTCGGTTCTGCTGGAATCGGTTCATTCTTTCAATCTTAACAACTGAATAACTCGACTGTTTATCCGCTCTTATATTAAACGAGGAATGTTTGTGTGTGTGTGTGTATGTTCAAGCGATCTCGAAAACTGCTCTAAGGATTCTTTTTAAATTTCGTACCTGGGGGTTTTTTGGGCCCCCGAAACGATTGAGCAAGGTCACGTGATCGAAAAAACTCTAAAACGCTCAAAATTTAAAATTTTTGGACGGTAGCGCCATCTATTGAGCGTTTGAAAAACACACTTAATGCAATCTTCCTAAAAGGGACGCTCAAATAAGTTTGGGGCGAATTAAAAAATACACGCCATCGATATATAACAGTAAAAATTAATTTCGCAAAGAAACAAAATAAATGGAACTTGATATCCAGTACACAGGCAAATAAATATTTTAGTAATTAGATATATTACACCATTCAGCTACATAATTTTGTTGAGAATTAAAAAGTTATTTTTATTTCAAACTATCGTCCTGGCAACCAGCGAAAGAAAAAGAGAAAAGAATCTTCGTTGCCATCCCCGCAAGCACCTTGATGGAATATACGTAAATAATTTGATTATTTTTAATTCATAGTTATTAATACAAAACTATTCGTAAATCTTATGTGAAAAATTGCCTGAATTTATTACAATTATCCTTTTGTAACTAACGTAAAGCTACATGTATTTTCGCGTATATACTAAAACAATAAAGATTTTTCAAGTATTTTATTGATCCATAGGATGCGAATTTCAAAAGTGCATAAAAGTTTCAGCTTAGCCGAATAATTTAAATGAAAATGACACCCTTTTCAGTTATTCACAGTAAGAAAAAAGATCCTGTGACGTAACATGAAAATTCCATTTTTTTTTTTTTTTTTAATAACGGCACTAGGTTGAATTCTAATTTAACTGCCTTATTCCGCCAAGTTGACGATAAATATTTAAATTAGTTACCCTGACGATTTTTTTTTTTTTTTTTAAAGGGACAACCGTTTATAATGAAACGATCTTGTAAACTCCGATGAAAAAATTTATAATGATACAATCGATTCCTAAATTGGGCTCGCAGCCGATATTCAAATTAATTTTGCAGGTGATCAGCCATCAGTTTAGTTTTCATTCACTGCAGTTGATGATTTCAACTCATTTATTTTATCATCGTATGGACAACCTTTGAAAAGTTGCGGGCAGAACTTTACGATAGTAGCGAACTCCGGGGCCTGACTTCAGGATGTTTGCGAAATCGCGGGCCGTGTAATTCGGATTTATATGGAAGTTTGAATGTTTTATATAGGTTTTATACAGGGTTTTGACTTGTTCTGCGGGCTGGTCCAAAAGCCATGGCGGGCCCCATCCGGCCGCAGGCTGGGAATTCCCCATATGTGGAAGCAGTAAATTGGGAGGCTGAAATCTGGTTACTAAGATTTTTTCTAATAAATTTTCAATTCTTATTTAGACGTGGATTAGACTGTGTTGTTTTGTGTTGTGTACTATCATTAAACTAAAGGATAAAGCCCTTTGTGGAGACAATTACAGTGAACGATAAAATGTCTACACTCAGAATATTTAATATTTACCCACTTAAAATCAAATAACTTCATATTAAATTTTTATTATACGTAGAAATTCGAATTGTATAATCTGTAGAAACATTTCGTATTCGAAACATTTCGTTTGGTATCAACATCCTCTCCTATATCCATGCTTAATGCATAGAAAACTGTTTTATTTTTGAAAAAAAATTAAACTGAGTAGTAATTTAGAAAAGCTATCTTAAGCGAATTGGAATCGTAATTTTCCTCCAAAGCCTGATAACCGTGACTTCAATGTAACGTCAATGTCACTTGCAATAGATAATTCTGACACTCAAATGATTAGCTTTTTTTATTCTCTTAAATGAAATAGAGCTAAAAATACAAAAAAAAATAAAAAAAAAAACCGCTTAAAAATTAGGGAACGGGTGGATTATCAGATTTTTTCTTTCTTTTTTTTTACATAATTATGATAATTTTCAGGCTGATCGCACCAACGAACCGTGTAAATTTTAAGTTATTAGACAATACATTTTTAATCTGTTTGGATGGTAAAAGTTTTATTTTGAGTCAGGGATCAGCGTAACTATATAGGAGCGATGTATTTTTGATTTATTCGAGGTTAGAAGTTCATTTTCTTCAGTCCATCCGTTTGTTCTATTATTGTCAACGTTTAAGTAGTTGTTAGGGTTATTATAAAAGAATATTTTTGATCTATTCTGTTTTTGATTTCATGATTTCGAAGTGTCCTTTTGTACTAATAATTTAAATTGCGTTACACTTTTTATTTTCTTAAGCGTGAGTTTATAAAATAAAATTATGTTTAAAGCATATTTATGTAAGATTATACTTTTATGGCATCTATGTATCTATAAGATTGAATTTACGTTTGTAGAATTTGTTTATGCAAGATGTATTTTCTTTGAATTAGAAAAAATAAGTATTTTATGTTTGAATTGAAGCACTATAGAGAAATTTACAATTTCAATCGTAAAGAATTATCATCATAGATGTATTATAAAGACGTAAATGCATGAAAGTGTAGCTCAAAAACGAGCTGTGGAAACATATGATCACCGGCAGCAGCACTTGGCCCAAATGTGTGAACGTGCAGTTCAAACATAAGCAGATGAAACATATGATTAGTATTTGGAAGGAGAACGACATAGAACAGCTAGACGTCGACAAATACTTCGGGTAAATAGTCTAAGTATCTAAAAACTGCCACAAATGTGGGTATTTATTATCATAGTTTAAAAATTTTTAACATGGATTGCATTCACCCTGGAGCTTTGCATTTTTCTGAAGAGTAAAAACAAAAATTAACCGAAACCATTTTGGGGACTGTAAGATTGATGTAGGACATTCCGAATTTCCTAATGAATGGGTGTGGTTGTTTCTCCGATGTCACCCACATTTCAAAGAATTCGAAATTTGAAAGCATACTTTACAATGGCTTTGTTCACAGTGTATGACGAGTGAAACTATTAACGATTTTGGTGTGTACTGCTACGTTGCGAACAGTGTATAACAGACTTGATGAATTTTTTTTATAAACTCATTCATCTGACAGTTCAACCAACTCAAATTCTTGATGCTGAATTTGAACGTCCTCAATATGGACAGATATATTTCTGAAGTAATGAAGACGCTGTTAGTGAATGCATCGCCCAAGGTCTTCGCTGATACCCTCGCTGATCTGCTACAGAAGGAAAGGAGGCACCTTACGTTAAACTACTTTTTGCTCAACTCTGATGGCACCGACCATCGAATATTTAGCATCCCTCTTCAAAACAAAGTATATGCCATTGTAACATTGAATGCCGACCAAAGGTTACCTGATAATGTATGGGTGATCCGACAGCGATGAAAATCTTTGGCAACCATGAAGATTATTGATGCGTGCCAAGGCATTTACGTATTCATTATTTTACACTTTAAGGAGCCTTTATATTCTGAGCATGGCTCGGTAACCTGGTACTAAATATAATATCCCAGAAAGGTGGTAACACGCTTTAATTTCTTCACCTACTAGAGAAGTGGGCAATGTAAATTGTAAAGATGTTCCAAAAAAAGGGCCTATGTGAAGAAGAATGCTTATTCAACCTCTTACGGCTGTTGGAAGATGGCAATGTTGGATTCACTATCTCCATGTTAACCTACGGGAAATTTTTCTTCCGCATTAGAATACTTTCAATTATTTTAATAAAGAAATTACTGTAGGTTTTTCAGCAGGCAATTATCTCTGGAGCAGTCTTTCCATTTTGCGAGAGAATAACTTTTTCATAATAGGCTTAAATTTCAGTTAAAAGTTTTAAAATCCAGGCAATCGCAGATATAAATAGTCAAAAATACTTTAAAAATGTAATGTATTTAAGAAATGAAATAATTACTATATACACAATACACAGGATAATTCAAAATTTATCATCAATATTTGGTAAGGTATAGGAAAAGACTATTTCACATAGGAAAGCATGGGCACAAATGAACCCATGGCGGTGCAGGGGTAACTTTGTGTCCACAACTGCCAATCACATGCTATAGCACATATGGGTGACATCCGGCCCTAGGGCCAGATGTGGCCTACCTCAGCTTTCAATCTGGCCTACGATTAGAGGTCTGAGCCGCCGCCGAGGTCTAGCCCGGCACACCGGCGAAGAAAACCGGTTGTACACTGCAGTGTATAATCGGCTTCAAAACTTTTTAAAAAATTTACCTAATCTTTAAAGTGCTTATTTTTTTCGGATATTTCTTAATGCTAGTAACTTATAAAGATATAATTTTAATTTTTTGAGTCAATGGCGTAATTTAATTGCTTTAAAAACTGTTTAAACACTGCATTATACCGCAGAAGAACATTATAGGTTTGGAATGGTTCATGAGAAGGTTGTGGAGAAAAAATAAAAAATAAAAACGCTAAAGCAAATAATGTATCAATTGTATACTGATAACTAAATGTATCGTGAATGTGTCATTTACACAACATAAACCTCCGATTTTAATAAAATCTATTGTTTCAGTTTTACAGTAGAAATATTTTTAAAATGTACCACAATGACAAGTTCATACTCACAGGGCTCCCACCAAATTTTCTATCAAAAAAAGGGGAAAAAGGGACCATCCCTTTAAGAAAAAGGGACCAAAAAGGGACCATCTGTAAGAAAAAGGGACAAAAAAGGAACTATTTAATAAACGGTCGTTTTTAAAGGAATAAAAAATTTCCTCTGAAATACAACCTCAATTTTACATCTCCTACTTCTTAGTCCTTTACACTGAAGTAAACACAATGAAAATATTCTCACATGAATAATATAAAACTTCACTAAACCACTTTTAAGTTTTCATACATTATTTTTGAATTGAATATTTTGAAAGATACAAAATTGAGAGTTCCACTGCATAATTTATTCAGTTCCCTAATACACACTTATTGTTCACAAAGAAATAAAATTGAAAGATTTCATTAATCAAATGTGTAACATTCTTCTGGAAATGATTACTAACACACATAATTAGATGAAATCCTGGCTCTTATAATAACTAAACAAAGCTTAAACTACATTCTTGTAGACTCATACAAAACTCAAACACAATTTGCTGAATATGCAGAATTAAAAAAAAATAATAATTAAAAAAAAAAAAAAAAAAAAACTGAAATCCGCCGATCGGCGCCCCTCAAAAAAAAAAAAAAAAAAAAAAAAAAAAAACTTCCGCTTTGCACAGGCTTTATTATTAAAGGTCAAAATTAACGGTCGCCACTCGCGGACTGTATTTTTGAAAGTGGAGACTGCAAATTTATGTACCAGTCACCACAGTTTATTTCCCCACTCTCTTTCCTTTTTTTACACAAACTTTATATTAATTGAAAGTAAAACAGAAACGGGGCATTAAAACAGATGTTGTTGACAGGAGTCAACTAAACTCCAAGATCGATGTCGGCATGGCGGGGAGGGGGAGAGCTGGATCATTGATAAAGGGTATTAGTACCACTTGACCAATTAGCAAAAGTAATCATCTGTTATGGAAATTTTCAAACGGGGATTACGACAATGCGTAAGATTGCGGTTTGAAGCAGACACCTGCACTTGTTTGTTTTTGCAAGGGCTCTCTTTCCCTTGGCGAGAGAGTGGCGAGCATTCATTTATAAATTCTTTTCTTGTGATCTATTAATACCAAAAAATAAAATAAAATAAAATAAATAAATATTTCAAGATTTATTCCGGCATAATAAGGCTTATGGCCAGCATAAAGTTGATGACAGCTGTCCGTCGTGGAACAATGTTCGTCATGAACAAAGACCAACGGAGTACGCAAATGCAGCAGCGGGGGATTTAAAAATAGGGATACTTTGTTCTCGCAAAAAGGCAATTTTGTGTACCATATAGAAAATATTCAGAACTGGTTTAGGGCAATCTGAAAATCGTTAAAGTTTATTCCTAAGCGTTCATTTCTTTTAGTCAGACACACACATTCAGATCAATGGACGTCAAGGCCGTAGCCAGGAAAATTTTTCGGGGGGGGTTTCAAGTTTTATGTTTTAATATGGTACTTTTTTCAGCACACTGAAATTAAAATTAAACAAAGTATGATCTCCAGCTTTGTGTTTTTTCATTTTTATTTAAAACGCGAAAATAATGCATCCAAATTGAAAGTGCTATGTAAGCAATATCCTATCGGCGTAGCGAAACTCTGTGTCAGTACAGCCTTTAAAGAATGACAAGCACTGTGTGACAGAGCAGGGCCGGCTGGACCATAAGGAAAACTAGGCGACTGCCTAGGGCGCTGACTCGAGAGGGGCGACACTAGCCAGGCAGCGGATGTTTTTTTTTTACTCCTGCTGTCCGCAGTGCCACTCTCTTTTTATTCTAAGGAGTAGCGGACTGGTTACGTGAATAATGCAACGTAGGATCTCCCTCCCGGTCCACATGGGTCGAGACTGGAGCCTACATGTCCCAAACTCCAAAAATCACAAACTTATCACTCTGACTTTTTTATTTATAGAGGTCATAAACACGATACTGTGAAACTGTTTCGTGTTTCGATCTCCGATGGAATCGAGAGATGACTCACTTTTTTTTGTGGAAAGAAAAAATTTTTTATTTACGATATTTCTTTTTTGTCTCTCTCTACGTGTTGTCTTATAATAAGGAGTCCAAACAAAAACACGCAGGTTCGAGATGATAGATGTTTATTCTGCGACTTGAGAACAGAAACACGGCTGTTGCCAGATTACGGAACGTCATGACATAAAACTAGCTGTTGCCAAATTACCCAACCATATGACATCTCTCCTTTTTTCAAAAAAAATTGCTGAAAAATTAATAGAAGACAATATATAAACATTAAAGCTAGAAAAATATTTAAAACAGAAAGTTAAAGTTTAAAAGTCTATAAATTCAGTCTGTCTGGCGGTCGAACCACCCGACCGTGCCGAGTAGTTACAGTCTTAGAAGCAGGAACTGAAGTAACAGTCTTTGCAGCAGGAATATCTGGAACGTTCACAGGTGCAGCCGGAGTGACTGAAGCCCTTTCAGAATCAGGACGAACAGCAATCTCAGGATTCGTAGGAATAACTGCCTTGGTAGGTCGAATCATGCTTGTATTTCGGCGATAGGTTCCAGAATCGGTCTTAACGAGGTAAGATCTAGGAGCCTCTAGAACGGACTCAACCACTGCTGGTATCCAATTTCGATGACCGGTTCGAAGTTTAACCTCCTGTCCTTTACAAAACGAAGGAACTACGGCATTAGAAGTAGATTTCGCCTGTTGAGCTTTTCTCGTCATCTGAAGAGGTATTGAAGACGACTCTCTTGGTAACCTCCGAGACGGATGAATCGGAATCAGACTTCTAGTAGGACGTCCAAAAAGTCGTTGCGCTGGAGACGGCAATCCTTGCCTTGGCGTATTTCGCAAATTCAGAAGAGCCAATCTAACATCCGTATTGTCAAGTCTGCAACGCTTTAAAAGCAATTTTGCTTCCTGAACATATCGCTCTGATAATCCATTAGATCTTGGATACATTGGACTTGAAGTTTGATGTTTAATTTTCCAGTCTCGTACAAACTTTTGAAAGATCTCAGAATTATACTGTGGTCCATTATCTGACTCAAATATGTCAGGGACTCCATGAATTGCAAAACAGTCTTTCAAATAATCCACAACTGATTCAGATGTTATGCGTGTTAATTTTTTAAAATCAAAAAATCCAGAATAACTATCTGAAATGAGATAGTATGTATCACCTGCAAATTGGAATAAATCTGAAGCAACTCTTTGCCACGGAAAACGAGGAACTGGCTTCATGAGTAAAGGTTCTTTAGCGGGAGAACGAGAAGTTTGTTGACACACTGGACACTGTTGCACATAACTTTCGACATCCCTTGACATACCGTGCCAAAATACAATTTCACGAGCACGCTGTAACGAAAGATTAATTCCAAGATGACCTTGATGTATTAATTTCAAGTATCTCTCTTTCAGACTTTTAGGTATGATCAAACGCTCAGATTTGAACAATAAGTCTTCATAAGCAGAGAGCTCTTCTCGATACGTCCAGTACTTTCGGAGTTGCTCCGGAACTTCCCGAACCGTGTCAGGCCATCCATTAAGAATCAGACACTTTAGCTTTTGTAATTCCTCATCGTTATTCACTGCAGCTGAAAGTTCTGGAAACGTGGACATTGGAAGAGGAACGTCTAAAACAACTTCAAAAATTTCCTCCTCCTCATTATTTGCCACCACTGAATCTGTTATGCAATCACGACTCAGGGCATCAGGTATGGGTATATCACTGCCACGCTTATAAACTATTTTCGCTGAATACTGGAGAACATCAAATAAGAAACGTTGTACACGAGGTGGTGCCGATTGAAGTGGTTTTTTAGCTATAGCTTCCAATGGCTTATGATCAGTCTCTATAATGACAGATTTTCCATAAATGTAATCGTGGAACTTTTTGCATCCAAATCTAATAGCATACGCTTCCTTTTCAATCTGAGGGTAGCGTTGCTGAGCAGGTGTTAAAGCCTTAGTCGCAAAAGCAATTGGCCTATTTTCTTGCAAAAGGACCGCTCCAACAGCGTAAGAACTTGCATCCACCGAAACAACTGCAGGCTTTTTAACATCATAATAAGCCAATTTTGGAGTATTTTCTAAAGCCTGTTTCAATTTTTGAAAGGACTCCTCCTGATCTGTAGACCATTCAAATATAACGTTTTTGTGAAGTAGCCTTCGTAAAGGTTCTGAAATTGTAGAATAATTTGGAATAAATTTAGAAACGTACTGAACCATACCTAAAAATCGCTGTAATTCAGCTACACAAGTTGGAGTTTTCAATTTTCTCATAGCTTCCACTTTTGAGGGATCTATTTCAATTCCACCAGATGTAAATATATGACCTAAAAACTTAATTTTGGTCTTTTTAAATTCGCACTTGTCTCTATTTAATCTTACGCCATGCTCCAACAGTCTCTGAATAACTTTCTCTGTTAGTCTACTCAAATCCTTTTGATTATCAGCCCATAGTAAAATGTCATCCATAGAGCACTCAACATTTTCAAAACCTGATAAAATAGTTTCCATAACTTGCTGAAATATCTCAGGAGCTGAAGCCAATCCGAATGGCACCCGCATGAAGGAATAACGGCCCCATGGGGTATTGATGGTCAAATAATCAGACGATCTCTCTGAAACACGAAGTTGCCAAAATCCTTTTTTAGCATCTAAAAGGGTAAAATATTTGGCTGTTCCAATACGTGCAGCAATATCCTCGACCGTTTTAAGCGGAAAATGCCTTCGCTTAATCACTTTATTGATGTCCGAAGGATCCATGCAAATGCGTACTCTATCACCCTTCTTAACGATAACCAGAGGACTCACTGCAGGGGTAGGGTGTGTAACTGGTTTTAAAATTTTCAACTTAACCATTAAATCAATTTCTTTTTTAACAGTCTCACGCAAAGTATGTGGAATTCTACGTGGGGGGTGAATTCTAAAGACTGCCCCCTCCTCAATTTCAATGTCGTACTCAAAATTTTTTATACAACCAATGCCTTCATAGATTTTTTCTGGTACACTAACCTCTACTTCATTTAATTGCAAACAATCAAAGTTTCGTTTAACTAAACCAAGCTTTTCAATAGTACTACATCCCAAAATGCAATTAAAGTTACCGTCAACCACCATGAGTTTCAGCTGTACCGGTTTATTTTGTATTGTACATTTTGCTTGGACTTCACCAAGCACTGGAGTATATGCATTATTAAATGACTTCAAACGTTTAACAGTAGAACTTTTAAGTGTCACTGGCAATTGCTTCATTACCAATTTGGTGACAACATTTCCCTCCGCTCCAGTATCAATTTTAAATTTGACCCTAGGTCCGTTATCAAATTTTACTTCTGTATGCCAAGCATCTTTACAAGATTCTATTTCATACAAATTTGATACTTCATGAATATTCAATGCATCAGTGTTATACTCAGACAGTTCACATTCATTACTATTTATCAATAACTCACCAATATGCAAAGAAGCATCAGTATCACAATTAAACAAATCATCATTTTCACTATTATTTTCTCTTATTTCATGCACCCTTTTACTCTGAGAAAGATTAGTATTCTTACGTTTAAATTCACACTGCCGGGCGAAATGCCCCCTTGCCCCGCAAGCTCTGCAGTTTACATTAAAAGCTGGGCAATTCCTATACTCATGTTGTGTTCCACAACGCCAACATACTTTAGTTTCATTTACAGAACCATGCATTTTTGATTTTGGAAACTTAACATTAGCTTTTTGCTTAGATTTCACTTTTCTCAGCGATAAAATATCTTTTTCACCAGAACTAGCAATCACATTCATTTCTTTTAACTGAAGAGTAGCCTGTTCGCTGGCACGGCAAATATCGACAGCTTTTTGCAAATTAAGCTCTCTTTCTGATAATAACAATTCACGGACCTTGTCCGAACAAATGCCACGAACAATTTGATCTCGCAACAAACTGTCTTGCAAAGTTGAAAAATGACAGTCATTAATCTTTGTTCTTAACTTAGTCAAATAACAATCAAAAGTTTCTTGCTTACCTTGAATACATGTGAAAAACATATACCTCATGTAGGTTTCATTCTGTTGGGGACTAAAGTAAGAATCAAATTTTTGTTCAATAATATCCAAACACTTCCCTTCTTCCTCAGTTAAGCCGAAGGTGTTTAAAAATAACAATAGCCGCCGGTCCTATAGCAGACAAAAATGTCGCCGCTTGAACCTCTGCTGGTTTAGTATTCAGCTGGGTAGCCACTGCATAAAAATCGAAAGTCTGCTTCCACAGTTTCCATTTCGCCGACATTCCATCATCGGTAACTTCCAACTCCCGTGGAAGACGTGCAGCAACAGATTCGTTCGTATTATTCGGCATATTTTAAATAAATAAAACTAATCTTTCCTTTAAAAACTAATAACTAATATATTACAACAAACTATCACCAATAAATTTCACCTCTATTCTGACACCATGTCTTATAATAAGGAGTCCAAACAAAAACACGCAGGTTCGAGATGATAGATGTTTATTCTGCGACTTGAGAACAGAAACACGGCTGTTGCCAGATTACGGAACGTCATGACATAAAACTAGCTGTTGCCAAATTACCCAACCATATGACACGTGTAAGGGGGGGGGGGTGAAAGAAGAAGAGAGAGAACCAATGTGGAGAAGCATTGAGACGAATGTGAGCTTTTGCTCCGATCATACTGCATTCTAATTATGGGAAATGTAAATACTGTGTAAAATTGTGTAAATAAAGCAGCCGTAGATAGTGTACTTAGGGCACATTTTTGCTACCACCTTCACAAATTCCTACTACTATGATACATTAAACGCTGTTTATTTAAAGAATTATTTGATGAGAATGAGAAATTCTGCTTGCAAGTGCCACGGAAATTGCATTTCCTTTTGGCCATACTCAGAAGACAGGTATGCATATAACGTACAGAGAAAAGAGTAGCATATTTAAGTGAAATTTATCACTTTGCGATCCTCAGAGAAACACAAGTAAAAGATTACATGCGGTTTGAATGAACTGAAGTGCAATAATCGTAATTGGCGATACAAGGGATAATTTTTTTTTCTACGAACAGTAAGTTATGTGACTGAAAATTTCAGGGGGGGTTTGAACCCCCAAAACCCCCCCTTGGCTACGGCCTTGATGGACGTCATGAAGTCGCGCAATTTAACTCGCAAAAGGCGCTTTTCATTTCTAAATGAATCCGTAATTCCATAATGGTTTGTAAATATCTTTAATAACTATAGATAATTTGAATTAGGAAGGCCAGATAATGATTATACTAAGCAGTCATTAAAAACAAAAACTTGCAAGTGCGTAAAACAGCCAGTTATAAACTACAGAAGCTGCTATTATTTATACTGACAGTTTTCACCAAAAAGCTGAAGTCTAGAATTATGATTGTGAAATAGTTATCAAATATAACACCCACATTGTAGGATAGGCGGTGAAGTTATTTTGAATTCCTTTCTTACCCCCCAACTGAAAGTTATGTTAGTTTTTTGTTGCTACATTAGGTGAAAATAAACACCCCAGAGGTGACTTTTTTTGAGTTACGCGAAGGAAAAAAAACAGATGAAATGAATAAGCGATGACTGTCACTCTCTGATTCTGATAAGCATTCAATTAGGAAAAAAGTAACTTATTTTTAAAAGGAAATTTTATCGGGTTTCATTTACGATAAATGTCCGATTGCGTTGCTTGGAATTTTGTGAAGGAACAGTTATACATCGTGTTTAGTTAAGGGTCGTTTCAATCGATCATATTTTTGTTACGGTATCATTTTAATAGAAAGTGTTTCGTAAAGGGGGCCCGTAAAACGATCGATAATCTTGACTGCGATGATCCATGTAACGGAAGGGGCAGGGGGAATGGCAAGTTTTCGAGTGAAAACTTGGACGTACCAGGGCAAAGGGGGTAAAAAGGGATGCCAATTGCTGAAAGGTTGTCGGGCGCCGTGCTTTTTAAAGAGTCGTAGTAGGGGGGCACTACAAAGAAATACTTTTGACAAACGCAAGGTAGTACGTACACGTTAATTCAAGGAAGGCTAGATGTAGCGTGCACGGATCCGATATTGGTACCGGGACAAAGCCACATATTCCGCCAATCACCGTCCTCAGATGAACGTTAGTGTGTTCTGGATGGTTCTGGAAAAATGTGTTGCCGGACTGGTTGCTACGATGTGACGTAGGTCGACCGACCTACGTCACATCGTAGCACCCCGTTAAGCTCTAGCCGTATGCCGCTTCAAAGTGAAGATGAACTAAGGATAATGGTTTAATCAACAATGAAAAAACTGTCATTCTGCCGATTTCAGATCTCTTGGCCGACGCCGACGATACACAATTATTCTTCTTCATTAAAATTTAAAAAAAAAAAAACAGACCAAAATAGCCTAAAACGGACCAAAACGGAACTGGCACCAAAAAACGGACTTTTAGGGATAAAAGGGACCAAGTGGGAGCCCTGTACTCAGGGGCCCCATCAGTGACCGAGCGCATAGAACTCTGAAGTGGGAGATGGAAGATGCCTGGTTTAAAACCAGGTCGCGTCCGATAACCTAACTGTTTGTACTTTTCTGTGGTTGCCTCCAAAATTTAGCGTAGACACAGGTTAGGACCCCTTAGACAGGACCCCCCCCCCCACGCAGGGCATCAAACTAGAGATGATTTTGGGCTTATTTTTTAAAGCTCGAGGACTTTTAATTCGAGCCTGCTCGAGCGATATTATTTAAGTCGGAGTCTGAGCTTAAAATTTCAGCTAATAGATAAATAGAAGTCAATGACTTCATTGATAGATGATCCTAATATTTTGCCATTTGTGCAACTGAAAGAGGAATATAATCGAGCCCGAATACAATCATGAATTTCAGAGCCCATCTCATCTCAACACCTTACCCTCCAGCCTAGAGCCCACGAGTAGTTAATTGGCCGTAATATCACATCATACTCAAGACTAGTTTTCATAGTCTTAAAAAAAATCTCATTTTAATGCCAATTTATACATGTGCGGGTGTGCGTGTACACATATACCCATTTTCATTATGCTCTTTTTTAAAAAAATTTCCGCACTGCGGTGCATCACCGGGTTTCTGAGGTCGTTACGCCGCCGCCACGAATTTCAGTGCGGCACAGACCTCTACCTGCGATACATATCAAAACCCCATATAAACCAATCAGAATCCAATGTAAATCCCAATTATACGGCAGGCGATTTTGCTAACATCCTAAAATTTGGCCCGCAACTTTCAAAAGGTTGCCCATACTTGCTCAGTTAAAATAAAATTTTATTCCATTTCTTACACAAATAAACTTAACAGCAAAAGTAATTATTTTAGCAAATGATTTTTAAACATGCGGAAATTTATTTGATGTGTGCACTTACAGCCAGCCTCTCGAAAGGTGACATCAAAGTAAATTGACACAAATGCACAGAATGCACTTGCAGATATGCATCTAACTCACAGTGCCACAACTGTGGACACAAAGCATCTCCTACACTGCCGCCGGGCATTCATTTGCACCCGTGCTTTCCTGTATTACCCTTTATCCTGTTTTCACTGTTCACATAGTTTCTGTGACATCTACCTCTATTTAATATACTTTTCCAGAACACTGTGAAAATATTCGAGTTCTGTTTTGAAGCTGCATTTCTCTCAACTAATAATTATGTCAAAAAAAAAAAAAAAAAAACCCTTAATCCTCTGACTTTTAAAACAAATACAGTGCAGCTAGTATAATCCAAAGCTAAACCATACATTACAATAGGCAGAAATAATAGTGAAATTATTGTTTCTATGACAACATAGATATATAAAAGTTAGTTTATTATTATCTTAGAAGGTATATGCACATAGAAAAAATAAATTAAACATCTTTTGATTTATCAGCTTCCCCTTCAATGTCAAATGCTGAATCTTCCATGGTGCTGTCCTTCATTGCACTGTCTTCGTGTTCCCCTTCCAGCTCTTCATCGTCGTCATCCTCAACGTCCATCTCAAACAGGCGTACTTGCCTTTTTGAGGAAAACAGGACACAGACAACTTTGCGTGATCCGCTAACTGCCATGCTGGCGGCTTTTATATTTTCGAGTCTCTTGAAATTATTTTTTTCGATGTATTGCCCAGCATCAATAACATTCACATTCTGTTCAACAATCGGGCAATCTGGTAGGAGAGAGGTCATCTTCGAACACAACGGTTTAACAGGCAACTGCAGCAGAACTGGACAGCCGAACTCCATCCTCAAAGCTTCAATCAGCAGTACTGTAATAGTTTCGCTGTTGTAGAATTTAACATCGAGAATTTTATAAGTAGGTTTATTAGAAGCTTGGTGACTGCACGCTGGTGCATTGCTTATCTCACCGAATTCCACACCTATAACTTCAATGTTATTAGAACTATTTGATGATTCCCTAATCAGATAAAAATAGTTAGCAGGGGGTGCGGCATTGGTAACAATAGTGTACAAATATCCGCTTTCAGCACAAGACATATGCGATACGTACGGCTGAGATGATGGGCTGGGAGTTTTATACAACACTTTTGAAACCCTCTCTTGAACCGTATTTTTCATAATTGACCATGTGCTTTTGAATGCAGCTTCGACAGTCCGGCGTAAGTCAGTATACTGAGAAATGAGCGATTTCTCGGGATGATAAGGGAAAACTATCCCATTTTCTTTCCAAGAAGGGTGTTCCTGAAGAAATTTAATCCACGGATTTCCACATGTGACAGCTGGATAAGCAAGATCCTCTTTTTTCAAATACTGAGCCACTCTTTCTAGTTTCACTGTCTGTTTCTTGCTGTCATCGTCAAAAGTAAAGTTTTCTTTTAAGAATTCTGCCACAAACTGCAAGTCTTGCTGTGTCAACTTGCCTATTTCAAAAGGAATCGGTTCGTCAGACAGACGGAGAATAACAGAATAAAGCCATCGAAAGAATGCCTTAAAATTTTTCATGCTATTATCAATCACTTGCTGTATTTCTATTGCTTTTAGCAGAAATGACCCCACAGACAAAACTGCTTCATTAACAGCCGAT
This sequence comes from Cheiracanthium punctorium, assembly GCA_038373885.1. Taxonomy (NCBI): domain Eukaryota; kingdom Metazoa; phylum Arthropoda; class Arachnida; order Araneae; family Cheiracanthiidae; genus Cheiracanthium; species Cheiracanthium punctorium. The sequence goes on along the minus strand of JAWZYV010007554.1, from coordinate 51,012 downwards.
TCAGAAAGTCCGAGAGCACCAAATTTCTCGTGCCACAAAGCCATGCCCTTGACGTCATTCAAATGGTAGAACAATGAAGATGCAACATTTTGAAGACGTTTCAGGACCAGTTTCTGTATATTTGAGTATGAAAGTTCAATGGAGTGCCCAAATTTCTTTAATCCACTCTCAGTCAGATCGTGCAACAGAAATTTTTCTAACGAATCTGATGGGTTCCCGAACATGAGTAGTTCCAGAAAGTCATCACTTATTGAACCTTCTGAACGATTCACCTTCTCCAATGCATAATTGTGGATCTTGGTATCCACCTCAAGCAGTATATCTTCCCACGCTTCAGATATAGCTCTGATTGTTGAACACAAATACGTCAGAAGAGAATATATTTGTCCATATTTCAAGGCAACTATTTTCATTTCATGGATGTTTTCAAACAAAAGGGGAACGCTGTAAGACATGTACGAATAACAGGTGTGACCGCTTTCATCCTTTGACTGCAAGATCACAGTCAGTATACGGAAATCACTGGAGAGTGTCACAGAAAGCACACGACACTCATCATTCTTGCCTTTAACGTTCAAATCTATGTAGCCAGTAGGAAACATGCCGAAAGAGTGCAGGTGCACTTTGCCTGTCTCCATTCCAACAGCAAGGATATTTAGAGTTTTTTGTCCTTTCATTTTTTTAAAGTCATCGGCGACTTCTTCGACCTGCTTGGAGCTAGCTCCATATGCTTTATTGCAAGCATACAACTTCTGCAAAAACTCAGCAGAGCGGTCGCTGTAGTAATGCGTTTGTTCTAAATTAGGTCTTTCACTAGCTTGAACCCAATTTAAAGAAGTGACAACACACTGCACATCAAAGAGATGAACAGCTTCAAAGGAATGAACAGTTTCTGAGTTTTCAACATCACAAAGCGTCACTTTGCCTGAAAATAATAAGAATGATTTTAAATAATGAGTAAATAAAACTCATAGCTCGAAAACATTTTGCTATACAAAGTAGAATGGTAATCCTATTATATAATTTGCAAATGGACTATTTTAGGAAGTTTTTAATACTAATGCTTTAATGGCAGAGCATAATAATAAATTTTATTTCAATAAGAATTATACCATGATAAAGGTATTTCATAATTTATTCTTATCAAGTGCTAAATTAGCCCACTGTAGGAATAAAAATAACGGGCAGTAGACTATGCTTTTAGCCTTCTACCCAAAGGCAAAACAAGACAATATTGCAAATTTTTGAGAGAATCGATAACTGCTCCTCAAAGGTTTAATTTAGTCGAAAATTAATATTCTACAAGTTAAATATTCAAAGTTTGCATTTTGTGGCATGTAAATGGGTTAATTAGTACACCAATTATGATTCTTTAAAATTTGCATAGGATAACATTAGTGTTTGACGATTGCGCGCCAAATGTAGTCAATATCGCCAAACTCGGCTCAGTTTTGGAAACATTTTTTGCACAAAATATGATGTTATTTCACCAAGCGTCACTAAGTTTAGTGAGATTTGGCGCTATTTCGAGGGATGCATACGATGACTGTCGTTGCTAAACCAATAGCAAATTATATGGTAAAATTATTTACCAATGTAGGGTTCATACTTATTTTTGTACATATAAAAGGAGTTTCCAAAATATTTCAGATAAAGTTTCTTATTTTTTTCCAGGTTATCACAAATTGAAAATATTTACTGAATAATTATTGTACAATTATGTAATATATAAGATCTTTTAGTCGCATTAAATTCAGCCTTAATTTAAAATATCATAGGAGTTAAAGTTTGCTTAATACTTCCTTCCTGAGGAAACAATTTGGGATCTAACAAAGCTACACTTCCAGGATTTTAATATGGAAGTACAAGATTGCCTGAAAAACCCACTGTCCGAGACCATAAAAAATACATAACGCACCAATAGAATACAAAATTTGTTGGTCCATCAGACCAGTAGTGTTTTATTTACAATTTTCTCTTGAAAATTTTCCTCATTTGGTCTCACAATACATGTCACCTAATTTTACCAATACATGTCATGTAATTTGATCTATTTAATAATTTTATAACATGTATTTACATTTTTTAATTCAATTCTTAACGGAAATCAATATATATCGCTCATGTAATGTGTTTTGTTTTGCAATTTTTTTAAAAGCAAGTTAATGAACCAGGGAAATCGTGAAGTCACTTGACTTTCCTCAACCAGTGGCTAAACATTCTAAACTCTACCCCTGCTCTTGTGTGAGGAATCTTATCTCAGTGCAGGGCTGTAACTAGAGGGGGAGGGGGAGGGGCTACGGGTTTGAGACCTACCTAATAGAGATGTAACGGATATCCAGTAAGTATCCGATATCCGGCTGATTTTTCAATATCCGAAATATCATCAGATATCCGAATAATAACTACCGGATATTCGACTTCTCTGCTGGATATCTGGCCATATACTACAAAAGTTCTATCTATAATATGCATTAGGGATGCAATGAATATTCAGCCACTATTCAGTATTCAGCCTATTCGGCTGTTTTACCGAATATTCAGTTGGTTGAATATTCGGTTAGCCAAATAATGAACAGAACAAAGAGAAAAAGTATTTTTAACATGTATTTTCAAATGCATTTACAAATAATATAGCTTAGTTATACCTCAATATGTTAATTTCATACTATAAAATATCCTAAATCAGTGAATTTTAAAATGAATGAAACATGATTTAATGTATTTAATAATATTACAGAAATGCAGACTTTTCTACTTGGTGACGCTACTTGACTTGGTTTTCTAATTTGTTTATAGGGTGGGGGTAGGAGGAATCTTTTCGGATCCTAATTACAAACATAATTTTGAAAGGCTGCTGCATATGCTTGCCCAGAGGCTGTAAGACCCAAAGCATACTGTTATTATGCATAGTTACCAGATTAATCATATTTACCATTGAATATTTATTCAATTATGAATATCTCAAATTATAATTATGATGCTATTAGTGCTTAACTTTGTAAAAGGTATTGTTTCATTACCAAGGTTTTTTAGTTTTATTCGGCAAGCATATACTGTTACAAGCAGATAATATACTGTTGTGTGTTTTTAAGTACTTACAAGTGATCTAAAATGAATTTTAATTAGTCTTTATTTAGTATTTAATTACAAATATGAAAAGTGACATTTTATTTATAATTAAATAAATTTAATATTCGGTATTCGACCTGAGCTATTGGCCGAATATTCGGCTATTTGGCCAAATATCACTATTCGTTAATATCTAATGCATGAGACAGGATGGAAAATTATATTTCAACATTCTTGATAAAGTAATACATAAAACAGGGGGACATGTTTTTTTAACAGGTAAAACAGCAAATTTAACACTGGAAATGGATCATTCAAAATAAACACACAATTTCAACATTTGTTCAGCAGTTTTTGAGCACATTTATAACTAGTTAGGCTAATATTTAGAGTTGATTCCATGCTGCACAGTGCTGCTTAGCAGACATTTTCTGAACTAAAAAAAAAAAAAAAAAAAAAAAACTTGTAGCAGTATGTAGTGTCCATGTGCAAATTTGGAGGCGATCTTCTCATCCTTTTCAGATGTAGACTGCTGTTTATGGGGGAAAGCTTAATTATAAGCACTGTGCAGTATCATTTGAAAAGATACTGCACGCATTCAGTATATGCAATTTCTCTCATGGTAATCCCAAAAATAATGTAATTTTACACTCTCTCCCCATGGAGTTTCGCAGATATTTTTTATTTTCTCTGGGAAACAGATAATCAACAAAAAACTCCGATTATTCTGTCTTCAAAATTTATTTACAGAGGCAGGGAGAAATTTTCAATCTTCATCCTCTTTCTAAATGACAATCTTATACTGAGCACTCCTTTACTGAAGTCTCTAATAAATACCTAATGATGAAAAACTAACCCTTATTTTGCATATTATTTTTAATTGAATTTAGTTATTTAAATTCATATGATTTGCACAAGTTTTAATTGATTTTTAAAGTTAAGTCTACTAAAAATATGTACATTTAAAATGTATTTGTGAAATATTTATTAAAGAAAATTATAACATAGCTGCTTGGGCAAACAACCATGTTGTAACATGGCATTTTACTGGTTTAAAATAGTTGTTTTAGTTACTACTACAGTACTGTGAATGATTATCACTCCATACATAAAGTACTTTAACTAATCTTTTTTTTTTTTTTTTTTTTTTTTTGGAGTGAGTGAGTGTGTGTGTGTGTGTGTGTGTGTGTGTGTGTGTGTGTGTGTGAGAGAGAGAGAGAGAGAGAGAGAGAGAGAGAGAGAGAGAGAGAGAGAGAGAGAGCATTTTGAAATCAAGAGTAAAAAAGTGAAATTGTCCTAAAATTTGGAAACTAATGTTTGAAATGATTCCTTTTTTATTAATTTGCCTCCCCCCACACATCCCCCCCCCCTTATGGTGCCATATAAATTTTTGGACTCTGAAAGAATGCTCGTATATTTTAGAAACTAAACAATTGAACAGATCTATTTTTGTTTTTAACTTGTATTTAAAAAAAATTTTTTTAATTAAGAAACTTAATGCATAACCTGAAAAATTCTATTTCATACATGTATAAAACTACAAAAGAAAGCATTATAATTTCATTATAAGTATTTAAAAGAGATTTACTTTTTATACATCAATATTTTTCTAAAAGTAAATTTAATTTAAAATAAAACTAAAAATGACTTAATATAAATTAATATTAAATTATTAAAAAAGAAAAAGGCATTAAACCTATGTTTGGAAAAATTAATATTCATCTATCCTAGGTATCTTATCAAAATAGATATCTTATTCTTAAATAAATAAAAAAGTATGTATTTCTTTCTGAAAATGATCTGCAATTATAGATACATTAATAAATGTGTCATGGTTATATTTTTTTTGCTTCTGCTAGTAGTGCACACATAAAAGGAATTATTTTAACTTTTACATTCTAAGAACTTTTTTTAAGTACATATATGTAAAGATATTTATTTTTTGTAAATTATAAGTCAATTATTAAAAAATACTTTAATGATGTGCGAAACATGCTTCCAATTTATTATTCTGATGTCATTATATTAAAAAAAATGAAAAACACACTTAATAACTAAATACAACTTTAGTGGTAGATATCAGATTGGATATCCATATCCGGCAACCAAAGGAGCTTCGGACATCCAGTATTCGGCAAAATCACTATCCGTTACATCCCTGCTGTCTAGTGGCCTCCCAGAACTTCTGTAAAATTATCGATAAGTTTGAAAGTTTACAAACGAGTGTTTATTTAATAATGTTTAAATTTTAAAACATTAAAAATACCCATTGTTTCGGGCAAATTTTTCTGTGCCGTTAATTATTCTACTGCTTTTGGCTCCAGGTAGTGCCAGACCTTGGATTTTTCTGAAGTGGAGCAAAAACAAAACTGCCGCTCTCCCTATTTCTAAAGCTTACTCTCACAAAATATTCATTTAATATTTTTCACTGAATATCAATGAAAAATTAATAATGGAATGAATCGTAAATATGTTTTAATATAGGCCATTTTGTGCAGATATTTGAGTAAAAGATGTACAAATTGAAAACACTGTATCTCAACCTCCCCCCTCCAGTGAAATGCTACGCTACTACACAAAACTCACTTTTTTGTTATAACATCATAAATATTATGTTCTTTTCAATGACACTGTAAGCAAGTTTAACTGTATATTTGCATGAGTGAGAATTTTATTTCAAAGCAAATTAAATGAAGCACAATATGAACAAAAATTATTTTTCTAAACTATTGGAGTGAAATATTACTATTACAGACTATCATGAAGTCTCAAAGTTAGAACTCAAGAATTTTTTATGAAATATTTTTAGGCTGCAGAGTCAAATCTGCTTAGGCAGCTGCTTTTTTTTTTTCTGACAAAAAAAAAAAAGTAAGCATTATATTTGACCACAGATCTTAAAGATCATGCTGGAAGTAATTTTTTTTTTAATTATTATTATACTAAATGTAATAGTCTCTCTCCTTCTCACAACCCTTGGTCCCTAGCTGTTTGGATTTCCAGTTCTTTGCTAAATAACTAAACTAAATTTGGCAGCCCAACAGCCCAAATGAGGGCCCAGGCCTACATTGCCCAGCCGCACCTTTATAACCATAAACTCTGAGATGCAGAAGTAGAAGCATATGCCTCAGCCAGGTGATCAGTTTGCCACTCAGCCCCCAATGTTTAATTCCACAAGCAATCTTGATCCTCATTTTATTGACCTGCTCAAGGGATGAAAGGTTGAGTCAACCTTATAGAGCCTAAGAATTGAACATTTGACCTGGAGCATGACAGCACAATATGCTAACCATTACAACACACTGGGTTTTTCTGTTTTATAAAAATCTTCAGCTTAAAAATTTATTTAAAAAATTGTTAATTTAATATTAGATTATTAGAATGAAATCTTATTAAAGCTATGCCAAAACTAACAATAATTAATAAGTGATTTATTTTGAAAATTTAGAATTTAGCTGTTTTTACTCAGCAAAAAGTAATTTATTTTACAAGTTTTAATATTATTTTTAATGTATCACGGCAGATCAAATGAAAATGGAAATATATTTTGGTGTATTTTTGTGTCATTGTAATCAAAACTGTAAGTAGAGGTAGACTGAGAAGTAGACAATAATAACTGAAAAACAGTCCTTTAAAGAAAAAATAAAATAAAATAAATTTTTCAAATACTGTAACCCTTTCTGTGTGTGTCATTTTATGCATAATGTTGACGATATTTCAAAGAAAAGTATTCCCTAGTTAGATGTCAAAAAGGAAATTACCCATAATTTGCAAAATTTGATAATCTGTGTAATCCTTGGTCCCAATCTGCACTGCAGTAGCAGTAAAACACTGTAGTCCTGATCTTTCACCTTGACTAACATTTTTAGACCACCAAGGAAAAAATAAAGACAATTCAGGTATCATCATTTTTATTCAGACAGCAGTCATGAATACTGTTCCAAACTAGTTTTAATTTCAGCTAAAAGAATTCTATGAACAACATATTTACTGTTTGTGAACTAGTAGGATAAATGGTTAATTTTGATGATTATGTTTAAAATAAGCTATATTACTTCATTCCATAGCCTGCATTCCATTTTCATTTAATCTTCCCTTATATTATTTTACTTTTTGTTCTTTCTTATCATGTTCGCTAAAAATTAAAATTCTTTATATATTAATTAACTTGTTTCATTTCTAATTTCAATAAATTAATAGTTTTGCTTTATACATTAATTAGGAAACAGAAAGACTTGTCCCAATGTCTTTTCTGCTTTTCTAGTAAAATAAGCACAATGCATTCTAACATTTTACAGGTAAAACTACATTCTTAGACTATGTGGGATTTTGTGCCGTTTTCAAATAAAAATTGTTAGGTGTTGATGTGTCTAAGACAGAATAAAACACCAATGTACTGGAAATGCTAAATTTAATGATGATAAAAAACAGAATGAAGTCATTTCAATAAAATCAATACAGTAAAGCACCATTTATACGTCTTTCAAGGGACCAATCTAAAACGACAAATAAATGAAAAGACCTATAACTGAAGCATTAATAAACAGCTTACTGGTTTAACTCTACCATTGTAAATTTGAGTAAATATAATAATTTTAAGGTTTTTTTTTTCAGGTACTAGTACAATGAAAAGAATAACTAACTTGTAAAAAATGAAACACCTATCATGAAAGTGAAATAAATCATATCTTTAATGAACACTATCTTAAATGCTGCTTATCTTTAGTATTAATATATCACACATTGCATATTAATTATGATGTGATTTATATTAAAAGAGATGTTAAATTAAAAAAAAATCTTTCCAAGTCATCTTAAGATCTTCGATTATTAATCACAGTATTACGGGTTGAATTAAGTACATAAACAGTTTTTTCATGCCTGTTCTGACAAATAAGTTTTAACACAATTTGTGGGTTTAAAGGAAGGTGGTTAAAGGTACATATCTTCTATTAGACGCTTTATCTAAGAAAACTGTCTCCTTAAATAGGAAAATAATAGAAGACATTTTTCAAAATTTAAGAAGGTTAAAAATGACGTATAACCGAAACTGTATGTCTTATAAAAGAAGCATTTTTGCATTAAAATGAATAGGGATGAATCGGGACTTTACTAAAACGACGTTGTTGTTGTTATTAATCTCGGAATCATCTAGCAAGGCTAGACAATCCCCATGAATCCTAAAAAGTCTAAAAACAGTAGAGGGTCCCACAGGACTTTTTTAAAACCCAAACAAACCAAAATATGGGCAGGGGAGGCCATGTCTGCTGAGCACTCAGGGTAAGTCCAAAAAAGTCCATAAATGTAAAAGTCATATAAATGAGAAACATAAAGAGTGTTTTACTGCATATTAATCACAGTTATTGTAACATTAGAACTTTCTAGCATCTGGTAAATCTCCACTTTATAACACTAATTCTGCTTTATGATGGACTTAAGTAAAAAACAATCATAAATCAAGAACGTTTTTATTTAACTTAAAGAAATACAATGCTTTTCACTGAGCAGCATGTTTTAGTCTTATGTTTTCAAATTGTACTTTATTCTAATATCAAATCAACTAAATAATTTTTAATATGAAATTTTTGTGTTGCATTAATTAAAATTTAATGAAAATAAATGAAAACATAACAGTAATGATTAAAACAATTATATTTTTTCATGCACTGATCAAATATTGAATCATGGCTGCATATAGGTTTTTGATGAATAAAATTAGTTAAAATACAGTTTCATCCTCGGTCATGTTAAAATCCAGGTTTTTATTAACTAGCTTGATTAGTTAGGTGCATATTCACATGTTCTTCTGGTTGGATATTTGACACCTACCCAAAATTGTTTATCAAAAAATATGTGTTTTTAAAAATGAGCATTCAAAGTATACCATCAGAATAAGCATAGGCGAGAATTTTTCCATCTGGTCTCCATGACATGGCTGTAACTCCAGTGCCAACAATTTCATCTTTATTTCCTGGATATGGTATAGACCAAACTTTTTGCCATGATAAGCGGTGAAGGAAGATTTCTCCTGTAACTGAAGCCAAAGCAATCAAGTCAAGGGTGGGGTTCCATTCCATAAGAGAGATCTCCACGGATATGTAACGTTGCTCAAGCTGGCGAAAGGATGTCATATTTCTGAAAAATTTAAAGATGGATTAGAAAAAAACACAATTAACTAATCTACAATTCACAAACTATTAAGGCTTATTAAATTAATTAACTTTGTAGTAAACACATACAAGAGGCAACTCCATATGTGACAGAATGACATTTTGAGTTGTAGAATTAAAGTTATAGCTATTACATGAAGCTATTTTCTATTGAGTATTTCAGTATGCATATGACTGTTCATGATTATAAGATTTAAAAAAAAAAAAAAAAAAAAAAAACTAGAACGATTCTTTTAACTGTTTCACTCTTTTATTTTTGAGTACATACTTTGTGATGGTGTGACAGAATGGCATTTTTATAAATATGACTCTACATTGCTATTGGTACATAAAACTGAAAGCTTTTGTGAATGAAGAAGCCACTTAGTTTTAAAACTAATAGAGATCTTAAATATAATGGATAAGCAAAAGACATAAAATTATGATTCAAGACAGCCTAAACGCACTAAGGGTGAAGTTATTAACTGTCATTTGATGTGATAGAATGACATTTGTGTAAACATAATTTTATGGTAATCAAAACTTTTAAGAATAAAGAAACAATTCAGTTTTTAAACTAAGATATATCTTAATCATTACAGTAGGCAGTCAATTAGGGACATTACTCATATTTTTGTACTTTTTAGTTTAAATTAACTACGTAAAAACCTGGTTTTAGAATTTGTAGATATTTTATAAGAAGTATTTATACCATAAACAGAACATATCACATAGATATATCTTATTTTTTGTGTAAAAGTTATACAGTGAAACTTCTGAATATCAGCCATCCATGAGACTATCCAAATGTGATTGTCCTGCAGTGGCTGATCTTATTTAGTGGTTTAATATTTTAGAAAATCGCAATACAGTCAACTCTCTTTATATTGAAATTCAAGGGACCCAGAAAAAAACTTCATAATAAAGAAATTTCGTTCAAAAATTATAACGAAATATTTGGTGTTCCATCACAGATTTCATTATAATGTTACAACCACATTAATAAGCTAGACACTTAAGGTATGAAGTAAAAATTTAGATATAAATATTAGCGCAATTTAATCATTAAACTTTGTAATAATTAACACATCAGCAACTTTAGCAACTAAACAAGAAATTTTTTGTTTGTTTCAACTTAATCTTTATAAAATAAATAGAAAACACTTACGTGACTTATTATTATCTCATACTGTACTTTACAAATGATACTTATTCTTAAATTAGAAAGTTACCTTAATGAGTTGTGAAATAATCAGTAGGGATAAAGCTTTGTGTTTAGCCGCCCTTTTAATTCTTATTTTCAGCTGAAGTAACAAACAAGTGTAACTGTGCTGGAAAGTGACTGGCACCAATGAAAAACTGTAAAGGATAGAATGGAAATCTCCTGCTTAGTGTTTACTATAGAGCCTCAGGCTCAGAGCCTTCGCAGAAATTTAGCAAGTGGCATACTGATCCTTCCTTTTTGATTTGAAGGCATCCCAAGAATAAAAATCGCTGATCCTCAGGGGACCTGTTCCCCCTCAGTTCTATGAATTTACAAGTTACCCTTCTTGAAAAGGGTCTGTCTACAAAAAGATTTCCTTTTACTTTGTTCTCTACTACTAGCCGGTACCGAGGGAATGAAAGATTTCTTTTCTGCACTAAAGCTAGTTTTCTCCACAAAAATAATCACCCAGAATATTAAGATAAATAATATAACACATAAATTGATTTCGTTATAACGATCATTTAAACCCCAATTTCAAACTAATTTTATATCATTTTATAAAGTGAAATTCATTGTAATGATTTCGATATAAGGTTTTGAGTTTCCTATATTTTAACATCAGACCAACTAAATAAAAAAATCCTTCTTCGCTATATCATGTCTCATTATAAAGAGAGTTGATTGTATAAACAAAGTTGAGCCACAACTACGTTATTTTAGCTTTATTAAATCTCATTTATTTTAATTTAGACCTAAAAAATTGGTTATTCATAGTTTTTTCTTCCCTTTTTTAAAGCATATATCTTTTTTCAAAGAAATAAAATAATATTTGTTGTTTTTTCTTTCCATCTCATCATTTTTGATTGAAGCAAAATTTTTCATCACTTGAAAGTTTGTAAAGAACATAGGAATATGTTTCGATATTAGCAGGTTTGCAACTAGCAGGAGGAAAGAGCAGCATGTGCATGGGCACCCATAGGGGGGGGGGCAAGGTAGGGCACTTCCCCCCCCCCCCTAGAGATTTAGGTTACTGTCTCATGATGTAAACAAATCGCAAAAACAGTACTAAATTTGTTAAAAGTTTGAAATTTGCCCCCCCCCCTAGAAATTTTTTTTTGAAGTTTGCCCCTCCCTAGAAAAATTCCTATGGGCGCCCATGAGCATGTGCCTGGGCACCATTAAGAGGTGGGCCTCAAAATTGAGGTTTGCCCGAGCAGACGTAAACTCTAATTGCAGCACTGGATATTAGAAGCATGTTTATTTTGTGGTGTGCTGAATAAACTTTACATTGCTCGCGTATTGGGTAGATAAAAAGTTAAAAACGCATTTGGGCAACTATTAAGATTTTTTTCATGATGCTGACAGGTGGCCACTGTTCAAAACTTGCTGTTCAGAAGTTATCTCAAATATTAATCTTATGGAGTGCGTTCTGTACCACTGATATGTGGACAATCTTTGGAAGTTTCCGTGGTTCAGGGAAGCCAGTTAAAGGAGGTTTCACTGTATTTACATTTAATGAACATTTAAAAAAAAAAATCTTGGTATTTGCTGGTGCCACCTTCAGCCTTTATTTGAGATATGCTTTATTCGCATATTTTTGCATGTAGTTGGAATTTGGTATTGTGATGCCATTCCCTGATTTAAGTTTCAATCAACTGCTGCTTGGTGTTAGAGACCAGCATGGGCTGAAAATTTCAAGACCAGCCCACCCTAGGCCTGAAACAATGTTATCTCAACCCAGCCCAACCTATAACCAAAATAAAACATTAAAAAATATACTGGCCAATAACAATTTTTAAAAAAATCTGATGTGGACAACACATGACTTCCTTGCACATCTTATTAATTCACAAATATTTTCGGCCCACTTCCTCTAAACTTATTTTATTTCAAAGAGATAAAATACTGCAGTAATAGTAAGGTTTAGCGATTTCTAGCCAAATATTTCAATATTGCCAAGCTGGGATTCAATTTGAAAGGTTTCTTTCTGACACTTAATTGGGTGATATTTCACCAAAAGCCATTAAGCTTGAGATAGTTTGCAAGATTTTGGGGATAGCTGAAGTAGTAATCCACCACAGACTTTCAATGAATTGAATGTATCCATACACCTTAATGTATTTAAAGTCATTTGGCTGTCCCTGTAAATAAACTACCCAGTTGATTGCAATCAAAAAAGATATGTACAGTTAGATGTTACAATAGTTCTAAATACAAAATTTCAAAATTCTATGTGTAAAAGTTTTAGTTATGCAAAATACAAAATACTTTTTGGTGCCAAATTTGGTGATATTTTGGCAAAACTAGCCAAGGTTGACGGTAAATGGCGAGATTTTGGGCATGGACCAAACAATGACAGACTATCACCAAATTTGGCGATATTTTGCCAAAACTCGCCAAGGACGATGACAAATGCAGATATTTTGGGCATGGACCAAATGACTGACTATCGCTAAATTTGGTGATATATCGTTAAAACTCGCCAAGGTCGATGACAAATGGCGAGATTTTGGGCATGGATGGACCAAACAATGACTGACTACAGATGCAATATAGAGAAGATGTCCATGACATTAATGTATTGAAATTCTTTTGGGTGGTTTTGTAAATAAACTCTCCAGTAGATTGGAACCAAAAATCGAGATGCACAACTAAATGTTACAACAATCTTATATATGATATTTCATAATAGTTTTTGAGATTTGAGAGTTAAATACATACACACGTACACCAAAAGTTGCCAAGCTTGGCGAGTTTTGGCGTAATTCTTGAGGGAGGCACGTGACTGTGGTCCGACCATTACCTAACTATATAGTAGGATGGTATTGTGCTTGAAATGGATGAATGTCCCTAAAATTGCCATTAACCGTAATGAGTCATTTGAAACAGCCTAATACCTCTAAAATACGCTTTAATGAATTTTGGCCCATAGAGCGTAATGTATTTCGAATCATTTGGGGGGCCCTGTAGATAAACTATCCAGTCAAATGAGACCGAAAGTGGAGGTTCACAAATAAATGATACAACATTCCTAAATATAAAGTTTAAACATTCTACATCAAATAGTTTTTGAGATATGCAGAATTAATGAATTTTGGTCCATAAAGCGTAATGTATTTCGAATCTTTTAGGCAGTCCTATAGATAAACTGTCCATTCGATTGGGACCAAAAGGCGAAGTGCACAACTACATGTCACAACAATCTTAAATATAAAGTTTCAACATTCTACGACCAATAGTTTTTGAGATAAGAGATTGATTAATTTCGGCCCATAGAGCATAATGTATTTAGAATCTTTTGGGCGGTCCTGTAGATAAAATATCCAGTCGATTGGAACCACAAGGGGAGGGGCACAACTAGATGCTAGCACAATCCTAAATATAAAGTTTCAAAATTCTATGACCAATAGTTTTTGAGATATGCGAGTTAAATACATACATATACATGTACATATGTACACACAGACGGCATGGAGAAACTGGTCAAAATGAGTTGTAGACACATTTATATGAGCATGCATGCTAGCGTACGATGAGATGCATCGAAAAAATTCTTAAAATTAAATTTAGAGGTAGTCAAAATCGGTTTTTCGTCGAAATTTGACCCCTGAGATTTTTTGGGATCACATTACTTCCGTATACTCTGTACAAGGAAGTAAAAATTGGACTTGCCTTGTAGTCAAATTAAAAAAATTGAGTACTGCCAGGACTGTAATTGAAATATAAAAATTCAGGTCCACCTTGCCTAGCCCATTCATAAATCATGATTTAAGGTACTGTTCAAATTAATTTAAAGAATATATTTTTTCACATAAATTAAATTTTAGTGATGACATTATATTTTTACATAACAGTATAAAAGATGGTACTAAATTTGACAAATGACAATTACATCATACTGAAGTCACAGTTATCAGGCTTTGAAGGGAAAATTGTAGGATTCCAATTCATTTAAAATAGTGTATCTAAATCATTCAGTTTTTTTTTTTTTTTCCCCACAAATAAAATAATTTCCTGTGCATGAAACATTGATATAAAAGGGAATGTTCCCAGGGAAACAAAATCTTTTGTATGTGAAAAGTTTTTGGGTGATTTTAGAAGAAAATGCAGTTTCAATTTTGGTATACAATAAAACTGAATTATGAAATTATTTAATTTAAGTGGACAAAGATTAAATATATTGAGTACAGATATATTTTTGTTGAACATTTTTTCTAGTGCCCATTGTAATTGCCTCCACAATGGGTTTTGATTTCTAGTTCCTTTAGGGGAACTCAATGGAAATTTGCTAAATCTTAGCTGTTACCCATTCCAACAGACAACCTTTAAAGAATTTTTCTCTCTCACATCCAGGTCCGTAGAAAGAAAATTCGGGCCTGGAGGGGCAAAGATCTGATCTGCCCCCTCTCCAATTTATTAACATTGTAAAACAAAAATAAAGTGCATTTTTTATCGCTCTGAAATTTTCAAATTTTAAAACTTCTATTGAAATGTTTAATCAAGGACTTTATATTTAAAATACAAATATTTGGCTTTTTTTTTTCTCCTTACTAAAACAAAAATGCTTGCAATAAAAAACGGTAAAATCATACAAGCCGGTGCGCACCCCATGTAAACATGGCGACAGTCGCTGGAGCTTGGCGGCCGCCAAGTAGCTGTTGTTGAAACAAAAGTATCAAGTAATAAAAGGGCAAATGCTTTTAAAATAATATACAGTTTTTATCCTATTTTTCATCAAGAATCAGTTTAACATAATAACCACTGCAAGTTGTCGCTTATGTAATACTATGGTATACGTGGATTCTTAGGCAATAACTTAGAATCTCTATAGAAAAACCTCGACCCTTTGGATTGCAAAATCATTCTCCTGTTAATTCACTTCAGATTATGGGAGGAACAAAGTGAATTGAATAATATAAAATGATTTCCAATCGTATAAACTGCAAGACAACACATGGATAATGACTAGGAATGCTCACGAATATATTATACTGCTGAATACTCTAGTACAAAAATCTTTACAGAACTTCATAGATTTATTAGAATCCTATGAAATCATAACCTGTTTTTCTACAGTTTTATAGAATCTATTTCATAAAGCAACTGATTAAATGGAAGAATCTTTGCTTAGTTTCTCATATGAATGGGGAAACTAAGCAAATGAAATGAACAAGATCAGTCAGTTGAAATCAACTTTCAAAGTAGTGCTATGTAGGCTTGCCAGACGTCCCGGTTTGCAGACAAAATCCCGGTGTCCTGGCCGGTTTACTTCACGTCCCGGTAAAAATTAAATTTGATTATAGATGACCAAAAAAGTCTAAAAATAATTAACTGTGAAGGATTTTTAAGGATAATTACTTTGTCATTTGTTTCACTATACTGTATAAAAAGTGAGAACTATCGAAGAGTGTTGGTGGGCTAATAAGTATTGTTCAAATTTTTATCCCTCATTCAAAGTGTTTCTTTTTAAAGCAATTTATAAATATTAACATGTAAGAAATAAATCGTTTAAATTTATATGCTTGTGTCATTTATTAATACCCCTGGTTCAGGTCCTTAATCAGTAACCATTTATTCATAGCATTGAGAATAAACTATCCTCTAAAATACTCCAAAAACCCGCCAAAAGTGTGTACCCTTGAGGGGAAAAAGTAAATGTAGTGTTACGGCCAGGAATCTGGACCGACGGGAGGAGATTTCCCTCCGTGGTGGACTTTCTAAGGGATCCTAACCCGTATTTACACGAAGTTTCGTAGAAAACCTTGGGAAACTCCGAACGGCTAGGTTGGCGGACTCGACCTGGTTTTGAACCAGGTATCTTCCGTCTTCCATTTGAGAGCGCAAACACGTTCAGCCACAGGTTGGGCAAATGTACAGATGAATACCCGTGACACTGGGGGCATTCGGGTGTCCCGGTTGAATATTTCAGAAATCTGGCAAGCCTAGCTATAAGCAACAAAACATGCTCTACAGTGAATATTTTTTAGAAGTTACTTATACATACATTCTTATTGTATAAAATATGCGGAAATGTTTACTCTTTTAAACAGAAGGCTTTGCTTTTATTCAATATTTCTTCACTGTAATTAAAACATTGCATTTATTAACTGGAAAAATAAACAACAGGAGTTTTCAATTTGAATCACATCGTGAATGTGAATTTTAATTTGAGCCGGGGTCCCGTTCTTTGTGCAGGGTAATGAGAAAGGAATTCTCTCACCAATTCAACGAATCTGATTGGATCACTGAGAATAAGCTCCGCCTATTTTCTGCTTCGTCAAAACAGGTTGCGCACGCATCCTTCAGGGCAGTTTACAACCAAAAAATAGGGAACTTTAGGGAAGAGTTAGGACTTTGAAGCTTTCGGCCCGTTCGATAATTCCCCGGTTGGTTATGCGCCGGTGCTACCGGTTGCGGTCATTTTTTGGTTCATGGTCGTCAACCGGTTTCGGTCATCCTCACTAGTGGTGTGTCGTTCCGACCGGAACGGGTCCGGAGGAACGGATCCGAGTGTGGACCGGGTCCGGAGCGGATCCATATCTAAAAACGGACCCGGTCTGCAACCGGATCCGCTCCTTTCGGTCTTTTGGCTCCGAAATCAGTCATTTCGGTCCGGAACCGTTCCTTTCGGTCCTTTGGTTCCGAAATCAGTCATTTGTGTCCGGATCCATTCGTTTCTGTCATTCGGTTCCGAAGTCGGTCCATCTCTGTCCCAGGGCCGTAGCGTTGGGGGGCGCTATGGACGGCTCAGCCCCCCTGGAAAAATTTGAGGCCCCCCTAGCCCAAAGAACATAGGGCATCGAGGAACATTTCTTTGAAAAAAATAATAAAGATATGTAAATTTTTAAATTTTTGTTCCTGTACGGAAATAGCAAAGTTTGTAAACAGCAGGCTCTTGAAACATCATAAATTTTCTTCTTTGACCTCTTTATTGGGGCTGGCAGTGCCGGATTTAGAGGTGTGGAGGCCCTGGGGCTACAAAGGAGTGTTGGCCCTAATTATTTCTCAAACAAGTTAACAATTTGTTCGACGACCAGTGTGTTATTTCTTGAGCATATAATAGTCTGATGATTTACTTGGATAGTACTGGTGATTGTTTCTTGCAAAAATACACATTTATTGGATCGAAGATTAATATTAACCATTGTAACATGAATTCGAAACGTTCTCTGGGATGTTCAAAATGAAAAAGGAGTGGGAAAAGTGAGAGAACTGTTCTTCCATTGTAAGAATTTTATTTAAAAAAATTATTTTTTACATCATACGGTATTAGGAAATTTTATGTAAAAATGTCTATTGTGGGGTCCCCTCACTTGTGGAGGCCCCGAGGCTGCAGCTCTGGTTGCCCTCCCCTAAATCCGGGCCTGGAGCTGAGGTAGTGAATACCTCTTGTTAAAAAAGGGTGTGTGGGTGATCCACTACTAATTTTCTCACAAGCAGTCACTACCCCGTTCCTATTATTAACGACCACCCCGTCGCCCCTCTATCAGCACCAGAGCACCAGCACAAGCCCGTAATCAATGGAGTGAGAAAAACTTTCGGCCTTTTCAAAAGGCGAAAGCGTTTTATAATTGATTGGTTCGTCACTAGCTATGCATTTTTCTTGCTTAAATCAACGATGGACAAACTTTTTTGGGAGCAAAATGATTAAGCACTAAAATTTAATTTAATTCGTAGATAATCTTTTTTTCTAAATTGTAGTTTGTTTTAATATATATTTCTTAAATTTGCGGCCGGGTGGATAAAACTTTCAGGCAGGCAGGAGCTGGCTCGCAGGCCATAGTTTTCCCACCCCCTAGTTTTAAGCAATCTTTTTACAGGTTTAAGACTTTTTTCGACACTGCAATCCCTTTGCTGAGTTCGGACGCCCTCTATAAATTTTTGCGCCCTTATGCGAAGTGAAGCTGAACTTTCACATACGTATTGGGCGGTTTTAGATAGTTTACTAAGATTGTAGAAGATTTGTCCAATGTAAAATTCAGTGGCGTAGCAACGGCGCGGCCACAGGAAAACCTTTCTTCCTTACACATACAGAGTTAAATTTTTTTTTATTGAAAATCTGCCTTCCTTAGGGGGTGTGGAGGGAAATCTAAAGGACCACCCCGGATGCCAATTACCCAAACTACGCCAATGTTAAAATTGTAAAATAATTATGTTCTGCAGTTTTAACACGCAGAATGTTTTTCTTGCCTCTAAAAATATAAAAAACTGATTTGAACATTTCTCTTATTTTAAAGTGGAACCTGAAATGGGGGGGGAGGGGAAGTAAACATACATAAATTGGAAAAAGGTAGAAACATATGTTGGAAGAAAGGAAAGAAAGAAAGAAAAGAAATATATTGACCTTCAGGACCGTGCAGCAAATGGAGCTAAAAATTTAATGTCCGGGGGGGGGGGGGAGAGAAAGGGAAAAAAATACGCTGTGAAATTTTCTGAAGTAAATCATTTTAAAATAGTTGAGAAATTAAAAGTAAATGCGTTTCTATTACTCACTTATTTTACTGAATGAAACATTAAGCGTAATTATTAAAAAAATATATTACTTTACAAAATACAATGTCCTTATTAAATTTGTAACATATTTGAAAATGAGAAATATTTACAAACCGGATTTCAAAATTTTGAACAGAAATTATTTATTTTAATAAGCCCTTATTAACTTTTCATATATGATACATAATTTAGATATAGTTCAGAATGGGTGTGAGGCCTGTCAAAGAAAAAAAATTAGAATGCATAAAACTGCCTTAAATGAACTTGAAAATTTTCGCATGTTTTTCTAATTCGAAGGAATTTTCATTTCTATGTTCAAATGAAAAAATTACTAAAATGTGCTATAACGTGCCGGTGATATGTATAATAAGGTAATATGTAATATGCATAAAGGCTGCCATTGTTTGCAACCTTTTACGACAAGAAAAAAAAAATTGGCCTCCAAAATTTTTCGTGGGCACTTGAAACGAAAAAGTGCATTTTAAAAATATTTACATCCATTTCATAAATTTTTGTTTAATAAAAGTTGTTATTTTGTATTATTAATTTAAATATAATTTTACAAATGCATTCATTTTGGGATATTGGTCAGTAGAAATGAGGACAAATTTGTTTCCATGGAAGAACAGAAAACTCATAATGGTATGTGTGCATGTAGGGTGTATGGAAAAAAAATCTTATTTTCGAAATTCGCTTACCCTTAGTGCTAATACCCTAAGTGCCAAATTGGCTCATAAAAAAGTGTGCTAAATTTCAACTCGATTAGTTAAAGTCTTCAATTGTCGCATTGGACCTAAATTTTGAAAAAAAAATTCTAAAAAATATAATTATTTTTTTAAAATTTCTTGTCCCTATCCCTAAAGCTTACTTTAATTGACTCGATAATAAGTGTGTAAATTTTCAGCTCGATCGATTGATATGTTCAGTTGCCGCAATGAGCCTAAAGTTTGGAAAAAAGGGAAAAAAACTAAAGTAAAGTGTATAAAGTAAATTTATGACACTTTATAGAGACATTCCAGTCCTTTAATATTAATATTTTGTTTGTACATCAAGTGTCGATAGCGTAAGTGACGTAAGAAATGTGTTTGCAATATCCATTAACAAATAGTGCTGTAATCGGAAGCTTACGATCTGACTCCTTGTGACTCCTTTCTCCCGATCTCACTCCTTGTGACTACTTTCTGGGGGGCACACTTAAAAGACTGTCTACATAAAACATCCAAAGCAATGACTATACCTGTAAAGAATGATTGTCGATCGATTTTGTCTTGCAGCTGCATCTGTTACTCGTGGATTACTTGAGGGGGGAGCTCCAGTCCCACTTTTCGAATATTTTTCAACATAAAATCCATACATTTATCATTTCCAACGTAAAAATGTCGCCTTTTAACATTAAGATTACATCTATGACCGCCCTCCCCTTAAAGAAAGCCTGTGTATGCATTTGCCTCCAGATTGAGACTCTGTCAACCTGAACACTCCCAAAATGCTAGATAGCTGGAATTGCTGATTAGCGCAGTGTAGGAATCCATTCCCACTCAGACATACTGGATAAGATTTTTCTAATTATCTTGGTGAAAAATTTAGGGGTCGCGTTATATTCGGACCAATATGGTATAACCCCCCCCCCTCCCCCCCCAAAAAAACAAACAAGATTGCCCTTTTTTCATGATTTTTTCCTTCCTTAGGGAGAGTCTGTTTTAATTCTTTCCTAGCGGAAAAAAAACAAACAAAAAAAACAGGGGGGGGATTTTAATGATCAGTAATCATTGTCTTTATGCCTGTGTTTCCTTTTCTTTAAACCGTTCTTTCATTTTGAGAGTACAGTGAAACTTCTATGAGCGACTATTACCTTTATTATGAGCGAGCCCCTCCTCCAACGACCCATTTTTTAAGGCACCGATTTTTTACCCAATCTACTTAGTGTTAAAAGATCCTCTAGAAGAGACCACACAACCCTTTATAAGCAACCGGTTCCGGCTCCCTGTCCGAAAATTTTTTAGTATTTTTCCGGAAGTAAAGTAACCGGAAGTAAAGTAAACAAAACCACGTTCCAAACTAATCGTTGTAATGTAAGGCGACAGCAGGTGAAACTAACTACACGTACACATCATGTATGAATCTTGCACGTTAGAGAAGAGATATGTCTAAGAAACGAGTTATTTTTCCTTAACGTTGGAGCAGAGTATTTATGGGATCGAGTTACACGAAAAAAGAAATTCGGAAAGAACGTTGTCTGTTACCTTTGGCTGTGGGAAAACCCAGAAAGCAAATATATTTTATATTGGGAAATTCAGGATGTATAAAGAATATCAGGATAAATGGTCTTTTGTTAGATGTAAAAAACAAAGTAGAAACAGAAGTACTCTTGGAGACAGAAAACAAGAATGAAAAAATCCGAAATTTCTAACTATTTTACGAAAATTTAAATTTAAAAAATATGTTCGTATAATTACTTATGTATTAGTATGCAGTTCCATAAACATTAAAACCAACAAAATTTTTTAGCATTTTTTTGCTTGGCTATCAAATGTTTATACTTCATTGAGCGACCACCTCAGTCAACGACCGATTTTTCGCGGAACGAAGGGTGGTCGCTCTCGAGAAGTTTCACAGTATGTATGTATGTATGTATATATGTATGTGTGTGTTTTTGTGCACGTATGCATGTGGTGTAATGATTGAAAAACTTACTAAAGTATAAATCCTTGCTAAAATGTGAAAAGTGACATCTACATTCACTTATCAAGCGTTTGTATTCACTGTTGACTGTTTATAAGGAAGACTAGAAAAAAATCCAGAGTTCAGTTTTTTAATAAACAGACACAGGACTGTGTATTTATAAAAAGCACATTTAAAGTGGGCTCGCAGTGTGTGTGTGTGAATATATATATGTATATATTTGTAAGCCCCCCTTGCGAAAATGTAAGCCCCCCCCCCCCCCTGTAAAAACGGTCTAGCTACGGCCCTGCTCTGTCCGAACCACTCTTCTGTCATTTGGATCCAGATCCGTTTCAAAATCTGTCCGGTTCCCGAGCCGTTTCCCTCTTGCTGCAATCAGTATGCTGAGGATGAAGCATGCTTCGCCATTGATAGTTCGAGTGAAGAAAGGCGTTCGGAGAATTACAGGGAGGAGGAGGGGACAAGGACATACCCAGGGGGTGGTCCAGGGGGTCCGGACCCCCCGAAATTTCAGTGTTTGTTAACAAAATAAGAATGATGAAGTCTTTTTGTGAAAAATTCTGCCTTTTCACCGTTTGGACCCCCTCCGAATTTTTTTTCTGGGTACGTCCTTAGGGAGGGGGATATGCCGGGAGCGGTTGACATTCCAAAGGAGACCGATGCCGATGGTCATTCATTATTAGTCAGATGAGATGAGAGCTTATAGAAAGAAATCTGGGGATAAATTGCTTTTGAGAATGTCAACATTGGATGTAATGTAGGACTGGAGAAGTGATGCGATATCTCTTAATTTATTGATTTGTGAGTCGAATTCAGTGTTACGGGAAGTTATTTTATCATTTTAGTTAGGCGGAATGGAGTTTTTAATAGTTGGGATCAGGGAGGTCGCGGATGTGTCAGGCGACTTTGTGCAAACACCGATTTAGCGATCCTACAGAAGAAAAAAAAAATCAGTCTTCGAAGCTAAAGTATCATTTTAATATTCCATGTACTTAATATAGTTTGAAAATATCATAATTAAATCGAATCTCGGAGGGTGGCACCCCTATAAATATTCAGTTTTTGAAACAAAAATATGATTTTACAGTGCCATATTAGTATTCAGTAGAGAATAATACGCTATTTGTCTGGACCGTATGGTTGCCCGATGGATATCCGATACCGCTGAATACTCACCCAGCACATGCGGTATACGCAGGCCCGTCGAGAGGGGGAGGGAAGAGGGGGATTCCCTCGGGCCCGTGTTTTCTGGGGGTCCGGGCTAAACTTTAAAAAAATTCTATATAGACGGAAGTAGAATTCGAGAAAACCAACACCGTCTGGAATAATTAAAAACGAGACGAGGTCCTAAACGAAACTGGATTGCTGACGTCATGTACGCTCTTTTATTTATTTATTTTTGAAGTAAAATTTCTTTAGGCGCAACTAGAGAGTAAGTCAGATTTTTTTTCTGACGGAAGTAACGCTCACGTGGTTTTGGAAAAGCGGAAGCTGCCTTCAATTGAACCCAACCAGCAGGCGAAAACTACGGTTTAAGAACACGGTGATAGAAAAACATGAAGATATGGAACCTGCAATCGAGCCAAACTAGCAGACGAAAACTACATTTCAAGAGCACGGAAACAGAATAATACTTCTAACAAAACCAGCAGAGGAAAACAAAGGTTTAAGAACACTGCCATAGAAAAAGGCAATAATAGACCCTATGTGCATTCGATACCAACCAACAGAAGAAAACACCAGTTTAGGAACACAGTTAAAGAAAAATACCACAACATAGACATTCTCTCGATTCAAATCCTACGGAAAAACGTTTTAAGAAAACAGTGAAAGAATAATAGTTCAACACGGACACTTCCTGGATGCTAACCTAAGGTGACCATATTTCTAAACAGTATTTTGGGGACAAATCAAGCATTGTCCTGGAATCCAAGGAAAACTTGGGGACACTAGAAAATATCTTTGGGGACTTATTTGAGGACACAACATATTACCATGCTAATAGCTCTTTATATCAATTGTGTATTCTTATTTCTAATAAATTAATGGAAGTATTTATAAATATTTATTTAAACCAGAAATATGAAAGGAAAACCATGTTGAAATATTGCAATTTATTCATAATTTAATACTTGGCATAGTATTTGTATTTTTCAGAAGACATTGCTTTTTACATTGGCTCGTTTTGTGATCATTTTTCATGAAACCTTTTACACCCTCTAAAAAAAGTATTCGAGTGCAAGAAAAATTTCGTACTTCAATTTCATATTTAAAGCATGGTTGTTCCTGAAAAGTGATTAATCATTAACAAAACTGAAATGGGAAATTTGACTCATAGTCGAATACTTTATTGAATGTCTGTACACGCTACACATACAATGACAACAAACGTTTTCAGAGATCGAATTTCATTGTTTCTCTGAGTAGAAGGTGCTTTTAGTTGTTTTATTTTTCTTATTTCTTCATTTTTTTCTGAAAGAAATAAACTAAACGGAAACTTTCAGGGGGAAAAAGTACAAATCTTTAAATTTGGGGACTTTTCGCGTCCCCAAGAAGTCAAGGTATTTTTAGGGACAAAGTAAAAAAAAATCTATATTTGGGGACTGTCCTCGAATTTCGAAGACGTATGGTCTCCTTTATGCTACCCCGACATCCAGACGGAACAACGGTTTAAGAACACGGGTATGTAACACCACAAAGAAACAAACACTGGCTGCAAACGGTTTAAGAACAGAATAAAAGAATAACAAATGGACACTCCGTGGATTCTAACCCAACCTCAAGACGGAGGCGGTTTAACACGGGGATGGAACACCACAAAGAAACGGACCCTGGCTGCAATCAATCCTAAACAATAAACAGAACCTGAAGTTTAAAAACACGGATGCAGAATAATAATTTGAAACCTACCAACAGACGAAATCAACGCTTAAGAACACTGTGATAGAAAAACACACACTAAAAAAATGTACACTACCTGCATTCGAACCCAACAAACAGAGGAAAACATCAGTTAAAGAACACAGTTAAAGTATAATACTAGACTATGGACATTCCCCCCATTCAAACCCAACCTCCAGACGGAACAATGGCATAAGAAAACAGTTAAAGAATAATACTACAACATAGACACTTCCTGGATTCTAACCCAATTTCCAAATGGAACAACGGTTTAAGAACACAGGTATGGAACACCACAAAGAAACAAACCCCGGCTGCAAACAATTTACGAACACAGTTAAAGGATAATACATGGACACTCGCTGGATTCTAACCCAACCTCCAGACGGAACAACGGTTTAAGAACATGGGGATGAACACCACAAAGAAAATGAATCTGGCTGTAACTGAATACAACGTCAAAGAAGTTTTACTTCAATCGCGCGTAAAGGTTACACGCACACACTTTTTTGGGGGTGGGGAGGGAGGCAAAGGCACCACCCTTTGTGCTCTCATACGCGGGGAATCACCATGGCAACTCCAGGGAGGCAGGTGCAAACTTGATAATTTCCAAGCGCGGGAAAATTCATTCATCCCCAATATGTTCTTGGAATAAAATTGTTCAGAATTGCTCTCGGAATGTGAATTTTTCAGTTGTTTGCCGTGAGTTTACTCACCCTTTTACACTTCTTATTATCACAGTGATGATTTATTTATTTTTAAATAATTATCAGGAGATCTGCGAAGAATTTTATTGAAAAGTATGATGTAGATGTGTCTCAAGAATTAGCAGATGAAATTATGCATCTGAAACACATCTACGAAGCTAATTTTACGAAGAGCCTTTCACCATTTGGACTACTGAACTCTATTTCTTCTCAGAATCTCGATGCCATTTTCCCAAACATTTGCGTAGCTTTGAGAATTTTTGTACCTTACCCGTTTCGGTTGCTAGTGCTGAGCTTTCATTCAGTGTGCTGAAGAGAATAAAAAACTTCCACCGCTCTTGCTCGACTCAAACCAACGCCCCCTAGAGAGGAAAGCAGCGGCGCTGACTTGTGACGTCACACCGAGTAGGTAAAGCAAAGTGTTTCCATTCTCTAGAGAGGAAAGCCGCGGCGCTGACTTGTGACGTCACACCGAGTAGGTAAAGCAAAGTGTTTCCATTCCCTAGAGAGGAAAGCAGCGGCGCTGACTTGTGACGTCACACCGAGTAGGTAAAGCAAAGTGTTTCCATTCTCTAGAGAGGAAAGCAGCGGCGCTGACTTGTGACGTCACACCGAGTAGGTAAAGCAAAGTGTTTCCATTCCCTAGAGAGGAAAGCCGCGGCGCTGACTTCTGACGTCACACCGAGTAGGTAAAGCAAAGTGTTTCCGAGTAGGTAAAGCAAAGGTTTCTCCTCTTTCCCGCGGCACGGGAAAGAGGAGAAACCCAATGGAAGCCGCGGCTTTCCTCTCTAGGGGTCGTTGCTCAAACACGTACTTCCAGCTTAGAACTCTTTGTATTGAGTCGGCACTAGCGAAAGAAGTAGACTTTAAAATTATTATTGATAGTTTCGCCTAAAGAAAAAGCGGAAAAAGCTCATTTTTAATAGTTTTGATTTTGTAAAGAAAAAATCCAATTATTCGTATTATAAAGACCAACATTAAACTATTTAATGAAAGCGTCTTTTTTAAGCTAAAATTTGAAAATGCCAGAAAGTGGGAAAAAAAGCAGTTTATTTGTATTTTACAATGTGAATAACTTTTTTGGGGTGGGGGAGGGCCCGACAGTAGAGATGAGACGGGCTCGGGCTCTGTAATTCACGATTGCGTTCGGGCTCGGGCTCGTGAAAAATTTCTCCTTTGTTGAACATACTCCTTGAAACTTATTTTAAAAAGCGATTCATTGGATAAATAGACGTACTTATTAGAACAAATAGTGGCACGGGCGCCTAGAAGGTGTGTTAAGCACTTTGGGTATTTCAGAACGGCGGCTTATATTACTTAGTTAGTTATGAGATCGAATCATTATTTGTTTAACATGGATATATAGAAAGTGCACTGAGAACTGAAACTATATTTGTCTTTAATTTGCACAAATGGAAAAATTTATTGTATTCTATCAATGAAGTAATTAATTTTATTTATCTTTAGCTGAAATTTCGGGATCGGGCGGGCTCGGGCTCCGACTTAAATAATATTGCTCGGGCTCGGGCTTCAAAAGATGAGTCCGAGCTCATCTCTTCCCGGCAGATATCCAACCCCTTTGCCCGAAGGGCCGTGGTAGCCCAGTGGTTAAGGCGTTGGACTCGTAACCGGAAGGTTGTGGGTTCGATACCGGCGTACCACCAAAGACCACCGTGTACATGCGGTGTACGTGCACGTTAAATCCGTGGTTCCGAAAGTCCTCTCGGCGGCCGCTAGCAGTTTCGGAGGGGTGCCAATATTCAGAAGTCCCTCACCTTCTGATGAGGTTCCAAATTGTGGCGGGAAATTCCGGGAAGGACGTATATGTAGCTCTAAGCGACACATTCAGTGACGCGAGCTGTCCTCTCCTGGCAAACAAACAAACCCCTTTGCCCGAGTTTGTCTCTCGACGGGCCTGGGTATACGTGCTCGTAAAGTAGTGGAACCAAAAACGCTGTGGTAGGTAGCTAACAGTTACCATGGGTGAGGAGATCAGGTTTGCCTCCATCTAGACTAGTCTTTTGCAGAGTTCTAGTGATATGGAATTCATTAAGTTCAAGCGCGGACTTGCGAGGTATCCTTCAAGGGGTTGCCTGTTTTTTACATCCCTACCTCCCCCCCCCCCTCCAAGAAAGAAGGGGGAGGGGAGAATAAAGTGCATTTTTTTTTTTCAACAATACTTATAGAACACTGCCATAATGTTTGTTTACCGAGTGAATGCGCTTCACAACTAGCAGAAAGCTCACTTTGGTATAACGTTTCCGATTTACACAGAGACACCAGGACATTGATTTAAAAGTAATGAGAAATCCTGAAATCTAAATAAAAAGCATGAAAATATTTTAATTTTATGTATGCACTGTTTGCTTGTAATAAGGCAATATAACACAAGAAAACTACAAACGACAAGTTTTAACATAGTTAATAATTCCAAAAATGTCCATATTATTTGGAAGCATCGATTATTGAAGCTTTATGTTTATCCAGATTTACATAAGATAGGTTTGTAATTCAAGTGACCGATTTCAGCGTAGTAGATAATGGCAGATGGTTATTATATAATTTAATTTCAAGAACAGTAGATGTTTTAACAAAAAGTCAAACGCATCAGAGGGCTGATTGATATAACTTTCATATTGACAACTCAAATGGAAAGTGCAGTATCTCTTATTGCAAAATTTTGGGAACATGGAACAAGAAAAGGAAAAAGAACATGGCTTATGCATTTTATTAAATTAAATTCTGAGTTTTGTTTTGAATGTAAAATACTTAGAAAAGGAAAAAAAACCACTTTTCTACTACAGAATTTAAAAATTTGCGCACTGTTCAAAATGTTTTCAAAGGCATGGCAATGCATTAATAAAATGTTTATGTACAAAAGCATTGTAAGCATTGTACAAAATAAAAATACGTATGATTAAAAATTATGGCCCTATCAATAAAAACGAAATAAAATTCCTTGTAATGTTTATGGAAAAAAAAAACTGTTATAGGTGAACTGTTGAATTAGATCTTTCTAAAATTATAAAACAGTTTGCAAAGAAAACCACGAAAGTCACATTATAATGTCTAAAATTCTTGTACTAAAATTTTGCCTGCATATCTAAAATTTGTTAATATGTCAGAAAAATATATTCACAGTAAAAATATTTCTTCGTAAGAGTAAAAAACTTAAAATTACAATAACAAATTTAATTATTTGATATGTATGGCTGGTATTGCTTGGAATAAGCTGGTCTAGTTAGAGATTTTTTTAAAAGGAAGCACTAGTATTATTTATAGTGAAACTTTTCTAGCTTTTGCACTAGCAAATCTTTCAATTATATTACTTATGTCTATCTAATTCTTGATATTCTATTGAAATGATTGATAAATTTGGCAAACGTTCATGGCTCATTTATGATAGTAAATAATTTTTTTATAATTTTTAATTTGGTAAACTTCTTTCTTCGGAAGCGACTGTAACTGGAAGTGATAAATATAATAATAACGTGATTGCGGTATTTGAAAAACATTTTAACGATATTACTTCCGCGCAAAGAAATTCCCCATCTATATCATCAATTAATTTTAAATGGGACGACCGAGTTGTATGGTGGATAAAGCACCGTACTCCAGTTTCGGGTTCAACTCCCGGCGGCCGGGGTTCGATTTCCGACTGGGTGTGGTTGTCATTGTGTGTGTGTGCAATCAGACATGTTTATTTGTGATATAAGTAAAAACATATCATTATCTATCTCTAAAATTTCGAATGAAATTGTTGAATTAACAAGATTGTTTATGACGAATATACATAATAATAATCCTTCGAATTATCTTGCCCAATCAGCGTTTCGCATCCTGTGGGGCGCAGAGCGTTTGCAGGGGGGGAACCAGAGAGCAAGTAGTGATGCATGTTTTTTAAAAAATCATCTTATTTATTCTCATTTTTACTCAAAAATATATCCGTTTTCGCTTAAAATGTTCATTCACATTTTACTGATAACATTATTTTGTAGAAAATTTGACTCAATTTTCATTGTTAAAGATTAAAAAACTGAATGTATGCTGAAAAATGTGAGGAGGGAGGGGTGCCACCGTAAGTTAGCCTTTGTTAGGGGGCGCGACGTTAAAAGTTTGAGAACCGCTGACCTATTGTAACAATTCCTTTGTTTAATGCGATAGAAACTGTCAGTTTAACCTTTCTTTGCCATAGTTCACACATGAGAAGGCGTAATTAGTGTTAAATACATAGGTTTGTTTCAAAAATATAAAAAGTGTAGTTCTAAAAGGACGAAAATAATTTACTACTCTATATACGATTGGTGAAAAGTAAATTAAAGTTAATAGTAATTACATTAATTTCGAGTGCAGTCACGAATGTAAAAAAAAAAAAAAAAAAAAAAAAAATTGTGTGGAAAGGACTAATTTTAATGAAAAAGCTTATTTAACCTAAACAAGTTGCACATTAAAGCAAACTTTTACCTTAAAGCAATGTAATCAGTTTCAGTTTGGTCTAATTTTTAAAAAAGCTTATTTTACCTATACAAAATGCATAATAAAACAAAATGTTACCCTTTAGGAATTATTTATTTTTTATTTTTGGGTGGCTATAGGCTATTTGAATATGTAATGTAAAGTACTACCTGAATCAAAAGTTATTTAAATATGGCTCGACTTGTTAAATTGCTGATCAGTAATGGATTCAGAAATGTTTGAAGGAGGGAGAGATAAGTATCATAAAGAATTTTTCCGCTGTTGGGTCATCCCGCCCAATTCATTTTCATTTTCAATCTCGAATCCAGGTTTATTCTGTCTGCTCTCATCATTAAAAAGATGCAATGGAGAAGTCTCTCCTTCTGTGACCAGTGTTGCTTCCCAGCTTGAGTCTTTGAATGCTGTCAACGATTTTGCAATTGCTGGGTCTGGGTTCCGGCGAAGCATTTAATGACCCATGCCGGGAAGTTACACTGGGTACAGAAAGAGAGCTTTCTCCATTGCATGTCTTCAATGATGAGAGCATACAGAATAAAACTGGGTTCAAAAGTGGGTTAAACTCCCCATCAACTCCGCAAATTTTTAAATGTGCTCAGGGGGTACCTTGGATCCATGGGCGCCGGCAGAATATTTCCCAGGGGGTGCAAAGACTACTCTAGGGGGGGGGAATACTACTCTAGGGGGGGGCAAAGACTACTTCAACGTATCTTGCCATGTTGGAAAGAGAAAAAAAGCAAGGGAAAACACTGCATACAAAAATCCAGGGGGGGCATTGCCCCCCTCCTTGTCCTATGCTTGGATCCCATATTTCGGATTTCAATTAATGTGTAATACAAATAAAGTAGATTGTACACTGCATTTTAGAAAATAATTAACATTTAAACGCCAATTGGTGTTACTTTCTGTTAGGTTGGTAAAGCATTTTGAGAGATGGGTAACTTTGAGACCCATGCAAGAATGCCTATTCTAACACGTTTGTAACACGTATTCACGTTACATGTAGAGAAAACCGGCCAAAACTCAAAACCGTTAGATTGAAAGCAGCACGGCAGGCCAGAACTATTGACCTTCACATTTCAGCGATCTACCATTCTCGGCACTGGACATGGCGGGGATC
The DNA here is from genome assembly GCA_038373885.1 of Cheiracanthium punctorium. Taxonomy (NCBI): domain Eukaryota; kingdom Metazoa; phylum Arthropoda; class Arachnida; order Araneae; family Cheiracanthiidae; genus Cheiracanthium; species Cheiracanthium punctorium. Next base: position 20,211 of record JAWZYV010007554.1, on the reverse strand, counting down.
CCTAAGCCAAAAATTGCTATATACATCAATGCTAGAGAAAATACAATTCGCTTCCTTTTTTCTGGGAAAATTCGTCTGTTTAAATATTAAACAATGCTATCAAAATATTTTAAATTTTTAATTATTAGTATACTTAAATTGCGGTATTATTAATTAGGCCAAATTAATAGTTTAAGATTTAGTACTTTTCAGCTGCGACAAAATAACTATGACGATGTTTATTTGACATATTGATGCTACATTTTCCAGTCAAGATTCTTCTTCCTTCAAACCCCAAATAGTCTAATTTTTTATATGCATGTATACAGGGTGTCCCGGAAGATAGTTAAAATACATACAATGAAGCATTTTTCTGCATTGCAAAGTTGGGTCAGAAATGAAAAATGTAGATAGTTTCAGCACGATAGGACTCCAGCCTATTTCCCAAATAATGTACGTAATTACCCCATTGTCATCTTTGACCCCTGACCGATTGGACAAGTTGAACTAATCGCTTGACCAGCACGTTCATTAGATTAATCAAGTATCGAATTTTGCTTTTGGGGACACCTCAAGGCACTCGTTTACGAGATTTCAGTTGACACAGATGAGGGCCTCATTGCAAAACTTTAGTAACCGCTGCAACCGTTCGTAGAACACCTGGCATCTTCGCAAGGGTGCGCTAATCATTTGCTAGACGCTACCAGCACATTTGAGCATTTACAGTAGAGCTTTTTCATTTCTTTTGCATTTGCTAAATTGCCATCTACACTTTTTATTTCTAACCCCACACTGCTAATCTGCTAGACAAAAACTGCTTCTTTATATGCATTTTATTCTGAAAGTTTGGCCTATGAATTCAAGAACACCCTGTATATGTATATGTATATATATATATATATCTTGGGTGCACCCCCCTGGAAATGTTCCTGCCGGCGCCCTTGATCGCAACATATGGAAACCCTTAAAGAACAAACGGTTGAAATGGTGGATAGACAAAAAGATTCTTTGAGAAAGGAATTTTCAGTGATAGTACAGCCAAAGGCCGATGATGTGGGGGTGCTGGATATGTGCAATGAAATAAGATCTGAAATGAAAAAGCAGGGTAGGAAATTGATGGCGCAAGATATAATTTTAGCGGATAAGACTCGGAAGGTGATCTTAGTGACAAATAAAAAAGACGGTGCTAATAAAATTTATGATACGTTAAAAGAAAATGTTACAATTTCAGAGAAATATAATATAATGAAACCAAAGAAGGGAGCCCAGAAGTTATTATTGTTAGGATTGCCAAATGAGGTAACGCCAAAAGACATTGAGGAGAAAATAAGGCAAATGAGCTCCGATTATGAAGTTGATGTAATTAGACAAACAGGCAGGGGAGAATTTGTTAATTGGTTAATGTCACAACTTTTTAGTTCAACTTTGGTTCAACACCTTTAGGAATTGTAAATCTAAGTTGTGAGACGCTTAGTAAACAGTAATAACTTCATAGGAAAAAAATATACATATCTTTATTTAAAAGCCGATCCGTATAGGGTTACATAATTAAATCAAACTAACATGCCTATTCAATTGTAAATTAGCGAAACATATTTAATTAGAATAACATTATTATTGGATTAAAAGAAGATAATTAAGTGAACCAATTTAATTAAAATAACATTAAATGCAATAGAGAAGATGGAAATTCAGGACAATTTAAAATGCTTACCCATGCCTCCAGGGGTTCTTGTGTTGTAGTGAGAATACACAAGTGGAAGATGATGATGATAACCTCTCTTCATCGCTTGAGGTTTATATAGTGTTTTTGTTTTGGACCTTCGGACAAGCATGTGAAAATCACGCCAATAACCCGTTACTTCTCACGCTGATTATCTTATTTATAGTTTAAAAGTTAACTTGATTAATTTGGGGTCAAGGGTTCACTAACTAACGGAGTGCTCGAGTTAATCATGAGCAAATGACATTTTCCAGAAATTCTTATGATTCATGTAGTCATGCGCTTTTAGCAGCGTGACATTAATACAGACAGATGAAATAACTAAACAAGAAAGATAAATCACGCCAAACGCACTGATTATAAAACACTTTCCAACACATCAATATTTTTACGCCAAATTTAGATATTAGATTATCAGTATTATGTTTTTACTCACTGCTTTTAAGTTAAGCTTCAAATGTTCATTAAACTATGCTTTTAACCAATAAAATAATTTGTGCTGCATCAAAGGACTTCTTCTTTTGTGATTCCCAAAAGAACCACTCACACTCAAAGGTAGTGGAGTCGAATTAATTTGAGAGAAGTCGACCAAATACCCACAAAATCAAACATTTTTGTGAGAAATTCTACTTTTTCACCTTTTGCCCCCCCCCCCGAATTTTTTTCTAGCTACGCCTCTGCTACAGGGAATCAAACGAAATTTCGTTACAGGTTAGGAATAACCTCTTGATTTAAAATTATTCAACCAGAATAAAACTTTAATTTTGAAAATTAAAATCTTTCTCTATGGTCAACTTTACTCATAACTTTGTTACTCTCTAACCGGTAATCTTTTAACAATGCACAGGAATTATAACTTGCTCTCTATGCTATAGGGAAATATGCTAATTCCAATCTTTGTACTCCTACAATTCTGACGAAAATTCCGGCTTTTTGGAAATTTGCGTTACATACTAACCTGTCAACGACGGATACTTCAGCTAGTATACAATAAATTACAAAATTACGTAAAAAAAAGAAGGTACAGAATTTTATGGTATCGATTAAAATTCTCAGCAGATAAAATATAAATAAATACAAAAATTTAAACTTTTAGTGCGTGCCCCGTACAAAGAAAGTTCCAATTAATAAAATGTGGCCCATACATTAACTTATTAATGTACAAATTTTCAGATTTTCATCATAAAAAACTTAGAAATATGAAAAGAAATACACGTTGACTTAACCACTTTTCAATGGTTCTAAGAGAAAGTCTCACCAGAACACCGAGTTTTAGGGGCTGTGCACAAATTACGAAAGAAAACGTTGATTGCATAAATACAAAATACTTTTGGTATTATTGTTATTGCATAGCTCCTTACAAACTTTATTCAAACATATCTCTGAGCCTTTTTATGATGAAAGTCTGAGATTTTGTACACCTCCTAATTAACAAATGATGTACATTTTACCAACTGGAAAATTTTTGTACTGGGGGTGGAGTAAAAATTTTAATTTAGTTTTAATTTAGATTTAATATCTAGTAAATTTTAATCGATGAGATAAAATTCTGTACCTTTTTATTCACGTAACTATATAAAATATTATAGTATGTCTATGATCAACATTTAACATACTCATGACTAGCGGGGTGTTGCGTCATGAAACAACCTTATTTCAGCGCTTTCACTGTTGATCGAAAAAAAAAAATTGTTAAAGGGCTGAGACAGTACAGCTGTTGCCATCGATCCATTTAACTACCAAGAACATGGTGGTCTATGAAATAGCCCTTCTTGGGCTCTATTCTGCCACGTTCGTTTAAGCGAACGTTCGGATGTGTGACATCATATTGATGTCATTCTACCCCTACTAACGTATGTTGGTATTTTGCAAGGTACGGTAGAGCTTTAGATGCGGATTCTTCCTACCGCATGTTTACATGCTAGCATACGTTTCAACCCGCCAAGAAAATCGTGGCGTTAGAGAATCCGTACGTTGAAAATGCTTCAAATCAAAAGGTCGGCAGCTACTTTGCAGATGTTATTTTATCAGCGTGATAGAAGAGCGCGAAGAGGCATGAAGGGATAGTATATTGATAGGATTTAACATAGGAAGAGGGAAATTTTAGAAGATAACAACTCAATAATTTTTACTTCAGAAAATGTAAAATAATTATAAAAATTAGCTGTTTTAAAACATTTATATTAACTATTGTAAAAATAAAATTTAAAATACCGGATCCCCCCCCTCCCCCCTCCGAAGTATAAACCTATATATATACGCCGCTGATTTTGGTGACCGGTTTGCCAACATACCAATCTTCTAGATTGCTTTTACAGTACATCATATTTGTATTATTTCTAGTGTTAAAAAAATATGCAAATTAAATATTGAGTGTTTAATACATTTTGTCATGTGAAATGTAAAATTTGCTGAAGAGTGTTTATGATTTTGGTTTGTCTGTCTGTCCGTCAGTGCTCTAACTGATGTAAATACAGAGAGTGTTTAAACTTTTTTAGAACGTTTTGAGGACGGATATAGTTGATATGCTTAAAATATGAATATTTTTTAAATGTTCAATCCGATAGCCCTTTTTCTTGACCATAAATCTGCATCGTGATTCCATGATAGATGGGCATTTATAAAAATTTCCATAGTTTTTATTTCACTTTCACAATTTTCTAGAGTCATTGTACATTTGGGTGCTCTTGTAAAGGAACTACAAATAATAGAGACGCTATGAAGAGCTCTGTTTGTAATTCTTAATAACATAACAATTTTGTTCCATTTGACCATTTGATTGATCGATTTTGTAATTAAGTCAAAGCTATGTACATTAGAGCTATCTGTAAAGGGTGTTGGTTTGTCTTGGGTGAAGAACTTTTTAGGAGGTTCTAATGCGTATTCATGTTACATCTGGAGAAAACCGCCCGCAACTCAGTTAGTTCGACAGCCAGGCGATAGGCCAGAACCCTGAACTTTTACACTTCAGCCATCTACTATGTTAAGTGCCTTATCCATACGGCTATAGTCGACTTTTCTTTTGTTTGAAATAGCCGAATGTCGCTAAAATAAGATTTAAAGAATGACTGCCCATAGAGCAAAATGTATTCATTTATTTTGAGTTCTCCTGTAAAAGCCCTATGAATTCTACAAACACGATTTTCAATATGGTACATGGTACAGTGCACAGGAATAACATATAGAACTTCGTAAAGGTCGATGAATATTTAGGACTGTTAGAACACGGACAGACGGATAGAACAGATTGACAGAACTGAAATTATAAGCACTTTTCAGCTTTGTTGGAAAGCGTTAAAACATATTAGAATCACTAACAATAGTTAAGATATTACGAAAATTTTATAATGCAAATTAAGTCAACCACAAAAACTAAGCAAAAACTTGCGCGTGTTTAGGACTTTTTGCTTTGCACTGTAATTTTATTAACATACGCAATTAAATTAGTTATAACAATAAAGTAATTGAAATAGCCAGAAATATCCGAGCAAACACACACAGGTTCTCTGAACGTCTATTAACGTTCAGAAGACGTTTTCTGAACGTCTTCTTAACGTTAATAGACGTTCAGAGAACCTGTGTGTGTTTGCTGGGGTGCTTTCGTAGCACTTTAAGGATCTCCGAGGCGGGAGGGGAGGAGAAGAAAACAATTGAAAATACATAGCCATCCTGGGGGATACTGCCTCCATCTAGTCGAATCGTCTGGCTACGGGCCTGTTATTCGTAAGTGATTGGTATATATAACTTTCCTGTTTGTAAATGCAAGTACCTTTTTTCCGGAGCTGTACAATAGGTATATTTTATGTTATTTAAAATTATTTATTTGTATCATGCAGTTTAACGGAACGTTATTATTACTTTAAAAATGTTAGTAGTGTAATAGTGAGAGTACTGCGCCACTCGAATCCGGGCTGATTGCGGATTGCATTCCAGTGGAGCAGAGGTTACATAATCCACGATGTGCTAAGAGGGGGGTGGAGTTGAATGACAGCTGATGGAGGAGAATTCGGTTGGAGCAGGGGAGACGGAGTTGAGTGGCAGTTGGTAGATAAGACAGAAGGGTACAGATTTCTTTTTCTTGCATCATTCCTAATAGAGGGGACTCGGAAAAAAGTTTGATTTTTTTTCTAATAATTACCGACTACAACTATTTATGCAGAGACCATCTTGCAAAGTATAAAAGAGATGTGATTATGAAATAGGAAGTAATTGTAAGGATGACTCTCAGAAAAAAAATTTAATTTGTGTTTTTTAGAATTTTGATTGTGAATTTTTCAGACATAGAAAATTATGCTGAGATACGAACTAAGAATATGTAAAAGAAATTATACAAGCTAATGATTTCATTATTGAAGATAAAAATTAAAGTTAGGTTTTAACTAGTTGAATGGTATATGTTTTATGCAAACTTTTACAGAATAGTAGAAAGAATTGTGTTTAATGTTAGGATAACGATAATTTGTGGGTTTTTTTAGGCGTAAAATGGTATATGTTAATTTTTCAGGTATAGAAAATATTGGATTTGTGTTTTTCGAATTTTGATTGCGAATTTTTCAGACATAGACAATTTTGAATTTATGTTTTTATTTTTTATTTTTAATGTTAATTTTTAAGACATAGAAAAATTTGCTATAATACGAACTATTAATATGTAAAAGAAATTACAAGCTAATGATTTCATTATTGAAGATAAAAATTAAAGTTGGGAGTTGAATAGTATATGTTTTATGCAAACTTTTACAGAATAGTAGAAAGAATTGTGTTTAATGTTAGGATAACGATACTTTGTGTTTTTTTTTTTTTTTTTTAGACATAAAATGGTATATGTTAATTTTTCAGACGTAGAAAATATTGGATTTGTGTTTTTGGAATTCTAAATGTGAATTTTTCAGACACAGAAAATTTTGCACAGATATGAACTAGGACAAATTAAAAAAAAACCATTATGGTAAAATTCTGTTTCATAATGAAACTTAGAAACTATTTTAGCGAAAGCGAAATCTACTGTATGGATTTGCCCCTAAAAGTTAACTTCGCAGTACACCCGTTGGCTTAACAGCTATACTGTAAAGATATTGCTATATTATTCTTATACGTGTAAAAATATCATGTCCCACCCTACAACCGGTACCACATTATCATATAAACCTTTTACAGAATAATAGAAATAATTATGTTTAATGTTAGGATGAGACTTTGCGAATTTTTTCGTGATAAAATGACATTGGTTATATCTTTAAACCTTTTAAGCAAGTATTAGGCAAGTATCAGGCGCCTACTGATGTCTCTGTTTCACAAGACTCAAGCAATGTCCGACCCTTTTCATAGGATTGTTTGCTTTTTTCTAGTGAAATATTCCAACACGAAAGTCATCTTAGAAGGCATTTCCCTTTTTTTCCCAATGTCACACTATTTTTCACCATCGCTAGCAGTTAGTTAAACAAGTGCGTCTTATTTGAGAGGGGTGATCAATTTTACACCCCAAACATTTATGCAAGCAGTTAATTTTATGAATTCTCACAATGTGTTGTGGTATGTAGCTAAACATTAGTTTTTCTTAGTTTTTGGTATCTTATAGTTTAGTTTGTTAATTTCTATTTAGTAGATATACTTTTAACAGTTTTTAATATGAATATTAAAAAAATATTTACAAGTTGCTTATGTAATATATATACATTTAACAGTTTTTAATACCAATATTTAAAAAAATATTTACAACTTGCTTATGCAGCAAGTTATTCATGTGGTATTTAATAAAAAAATAACTAAAATGCACTGAGTTAAATTATATAATGTTTTAAAAAAAAAAAATATTCAACATATCTAGCGTTCCAGGAAAAAAAAAAGCGCTAAGTAGTTACATTTAAAAAATGTCAAAGTTATCACTTCTATGAATTTACAAAGTGTAGATCTGTTAGTTTATTGTATGAAAATATTTAACAACTTGTAAGAACACAAAATATAACTAACACAAATACTAAGTGCAAAACTTCTAAAAAGAAAAATTACAAGTTCAGCTAAAGCAGTTTACAAAATATTTCATAAAAATCTTTACATGGTATTTCTGAAAAAATTTGTAAGTGTCTAATTTCGTATAGACATAAAATGTACTAATTTTCATTCGTGGAGATTTTAAAAAGGTAAAAATTTATAAGTCCATTATCTTGAAAGATTACCTAAAATGTACTAAGTTGAATAACACAATGTTTTAAAAAATTCATGTCTACATATTTGACACTTCAGAAAAAAAATATTAAGTTATTAAGATTTAAAGAAAATATCAAAGTTCATACCTTCTATGAAATTAACAAAGTACAGATGTGTTAGTTCATTTCATGAAAATATTCAATGTCCTGCCAGAACATAAAATACAATTTTAATTCAAAATATACTAAGTTTGACCACATAACTCAAAAAATAAAAAATAGAGAAGCATTACTTTTTTTCTTTTCTAAATTTATACTTATCTAAAAATACTTTTCTTTCCTATGTTTGTAAGTTGTAAAATGAAAAGATCTCAACTTCAGCAGATGTAGTGTGTCCAGTTACTTCAGATCAAAAACATTAAGTTCGTTCACATAAAAATATTTTAAACGTACTACTTCTATGAAATTTACGAAGTTCGAATTACTAAGTTTATTTCTGGAAATAATTTCATAACATATGAGAACACATGAACATGTCCAAATTAAAAGTTTACGAAGTTTCAACAAGTAGTTTGGATAAAAAATAATCTGAGTTAATACTTCGATGTTTTAAAAATTATAGTGTTTGATTTAAAATACTCGGTTACTTCAAATAAAATGTACCAAGATTTTTACATTATAGAGGCCTCACCATGGCACAGTGGTTATGTCACTGGAAATAGTAGACGGGCGAAGTGTGAAGGTCCCCGGTTTGAGTCCCATCTCGCGTCCGTCGACCTAACCGTTCGGAGTTTTCCTGTGGTTTTCTCCGAAGCATAGCGTAAATACGGGTTAGGACCCCTTGAATGACCCCCATGGAGGGCTCCCCACCTATAGGTCTAGATCCCTCGTGCAGATAATTGGTCTTAATCCTACAACACAAGATTTACATTATAGAATACCTAAAATTCCTTACGTTGGTAACAATTGCGCAAATCAAAAGTGTACGTAAGTTTGAACAGGTATTATGTATAGCAAATGCACAAATCAAAAGTGTACTAAGTTTGAACAGGTATTATGTATAAAAAGGAAAAACACACACATTTATTTAAAATTTGTAAGTCTAAGTAGATCAGTCTGTAAAATATGTAACACGTGCACTTTGTCGATATTTTCCAAAAACAAAAAAAATATACACAAGTCCATTACTTTAGAAAAATTACAAGAAATAACCTAAGTTAATACTCTGATGTTTTAAAATTATGGTAATTCGTTTTTTTTTATTCGGATTTTTTGAACTTAAAACATGTCTGGTAATTTTAAATACTACGTTTTATACTAAGTATTGTGGGAAATACTTTTCTTTTATGTAAGTACATTTTACAAAAAATTACTACTGTTGTGAATTCTCATGTGACAAACTTACCTAACGTACTTAGGTTTATGCATTTAATCAGAAGACCACTTTATTTCTATACAGTTGTTTAATGTTTTCATAATACTAGTTTCAATAAGTTTTTGTCAAATTTCTAACTGTCTAAGTTATGGTAATAGAATTTAAAAGATAAGTATAAAAGAGAATCTGAAATCTTGTCTACGTATGTTAACTTTATCACTTTTTGTTTTAGTAAAATTTCAGAAGTATTTATTTTGCAAGTAATCAATGCACACATAAAGAAAACACTTAATTTTTTCTTATATAAACTGATTTATTTACAAAAAAAAAATGTATTTTAAACTACACAAACTATTAACACAAAAGAAAATAATAACTTTTCAATGAGTAATATATAACTAAGCATACATAAGTCAGTAAAAACTCACTGCTGTAGAAGCAAGCGTACCTTTTCTGTATAATCACAATGGTTTTAATAATTTTTTTACAATTGTAATACTAGTTATACACCAATAACATCACATAATTACACATGATTTGGCATTCTTGGGATTAGAAAAATCTAAAAACGGTTGAAAAAATGAACGAAGAAATACATTTTGAAAATACTCTCCGTAGTCTTCGAAGAAAATGTTTGCAAAATATTCTCCGTCATAATGACAAGTACATTTGTTCTCGCATATCTCTCTTGCAATATATGGTACGTCGAGTATAAACCATGCTTTAATGTTTATAAGACCATCTCTCTCATCAACATGTGTTCTATTCGAACAAGCATGTATCCTTTGTGAAGGATTATCCCGAACTCTGTCTATGAAATTAAATTGTTTCTTTAAACTTTTGTGAATTTCATGAGCTACTATATCCATTAATTGATCTTTAGCCATTTCATATTCACAATGCGGTTCACGGTAACACTTTTGTGGCTTTAATTTTAGTGTCATATGAGGCAGGGTGGTTGTGTACAATGTTTTTAGAATGCATTCTGATATTTCATTTCTCATTTCACAAAGTTTTAATACTTGATCATTTAAAAGTATCAAGGGAATTGGATTTAATGTAAATGAATCTCCGGTTTTGTAAATTTGTTGTAGGATGCATTTTCCATCGTCATTAAATACGGATAATTGATTATCACAAATAAAAGAGCTATTGTGATGACATCTAGTAAAATCTACTAGTTTTACAATAAATTCAATCCATGTTGAAGGGTCCATCATGACTGCCTGACTGGTTGGTATATAATCTAATTCAGCGTTCTGAATAAATTGTCTAATATGAATCTTCAAGTCAGTTTTTTCATCGTGGAGCGAAACGTAGATAAGTCTTTCCAAGTGCCATGTACTATTTACAGAAGCATGTAAGCTATGGTAAGCATGATCCGCCCAATCGTCCAACTTTGGTCTTTTCGGCGCAGGTTCATAAATGCACATTTTGACGAATGTTAGGTTAATGTGTGGATCTGTCACATGAGGCTCAGAAGGAATACCATACGTTAAAAGTTTGTTGGTTGGGGGATATATCTTACTCATTGAACCATGTTCTAATTTAATGGTAGTGGTTTCGCAGTTCGCTGGTTTAAAATCTAAAGTTCGTTTAGATCCAAAACTTAGAATGCATACACATGATGATAGGTCCAGAGAAAAATCTTCGTAGTTACCGTCTTCAATTTTAGATTTCCCGTCAAAGGATAAGTTTACTTGTACCAAATTAAATTCATAATTCGTTGTTTTCTGTAGATCTTCACGTAGTTTTTGCAAAATGGGTAACCAAGGGAAAACAGAGACAGTCACTCCAGAGAAACTGTAATTTATCCCCTCATCCGCGAAAGCAATTACTTTCCGAGTCGAAGTATTAGCCTTTTCACCAGTTTGCAGAGGCTTTGCATCAAAAGGTAATTGCGATAATTCTTGAAGTAACACATCAGCATCACTTTGAGTGTAAAACTCAGGAGTGTATTCAATGTTAAAAGTATTTTCGATCAATTCAAGCAAAGACATTTTTTTAAACACGGTGAAAAAAATCAATTAAAGCATAAAAATAGAAATACACGTCTAAAGTGAAGGTACTAACAGCACAATGTGAGCCTCACATTCAGCCGCTTTATCTAACATAGATGAAATAATGTCTTCCCACTGGTTTAAAAAAAAAAAAAATAAATAAATAAAAAAATCACGTGATCATTAAAGAGGTCGTTTCAAGGTTATGCCGGTTCAAGGTCAAAGCTTCATGATTAAGGTTAACAGAACTGGTTTGACAAGGCATTTTTATATGAAAAAAAATTGTCCTCACTCTATCTGTGGTGGTGGTAGGATTCATTTTTTCGATCGCTTATACTAAGCCTAATTTAAAATAGTTCATGTTATGAAAATACACTGATGAGGTATTTTATCGATCATTCAAGTAATGAAGTAAGTGAATTTCTGTTTAAATATTTTGTAGTATACGCAAGTATATTATCTATTATTTGATAGTTATGTTAGACTTTTTTTCAGTGTATTTGTAAATATTTGAATATGATGTCTTGATAATGTTTATTTTTTAAAATGCATTTCGCTTAATCGTGGAGATTTTTACAAGTATGGTATTGACTATTAGTGTTAGTTATTCCTTTTAGTATTTTGTTCAGTAAAACTTGCAAAATTTTTTTGTTACTTTTAATGTTTTGTACTTTGTTGATACATGATTTAGAAAAAAAAAAAAGTTAATCATTATGTAGTGAAAGCATGTTTGCTGAACATTTGTGGTTCAATCTTTGTTCAAATACCTTATTAAACGTAAAAATATACAGCAACAAGATGCGATGACACTATTTCCATCAAAATGATATTTTTTGAGTTAAATTTATAGTACTCAACGTTTATGAGAGATCTTATAACATAAAATGAAACACATGTGTAGTCTGTATCTGTATAAATGCTACTTTTGTACCTAAAATATAAGCATTCCTATTATTGAATTGGTATATTATTACTTTATAACTATAATATCTTGATAGTTAGATCTAAAACTGCAATTTTATTTACTTGCTTGTGGCTTGTGGCCAGTGCGTGCCCATTAGAAAAAAAATTACTTGCTTGTAACTTATTTTATCGTAAAGTTCTAAAAAAAGGTTTCGTAAAGTTCTAAAGTCATATAAGGAAATTACCATGTAACCACGATTTCTTGATCGGTGAGTATAAACCTAAACTTTATTTTCAATACTGTAGGATTTTTTTTAAAAAAATGTATCAATACTAATACTTGCTTAAAAGGTTTAAAGATATAACCAATGTCATTTTATCACGAAAAAATTCGCAAAGTCTCATCCTAACATTAAACATAATTATTTCTATTATTCTGTAAAAGGTTTACATGATAATGTGGTACCGGTTGTAGGGTGGGACATGATATTTTTACACGTATAAGAATAATATAGCAATATCTTTACAGTATAGCTGTTAAGTCAACGGGTGTACTGTGAAGTTAACTTTCAGGGGCAAATCCATACAGTAGATTTCGCTTTCGCTAAAATAGTTTCTAAGTTTCATTATGAAACAGAATTTTACCATAATGGTTTTTTTTTTAATTTGTCCTAGTTCATATCTGTGCAAAATTTTCTGTGTCTGAAAAATTCACATTTAGAATTCCAAAAACACAAATCCAATATTTTCTACGTCTGAAAAATTAACATATACCATTTTATGTCTAAAAAAAAAAAAAAAACACACAAAGTATCGTTATCCTAACATTAAACACAATTCTTTCTACTATTCTGTAAAAGTTTGCATAAAACATATACTATTCAACTCCCAACTTTAATTTTTATCTTCAATAATGAAATCATTAGCTTGTAATTTCTTTTACATATTAATAGTTCGTATTATAGCAAATTTTTCTATGTCTTAAAAATTAACATTAAAAATTAAAAAAAAAAAAAAAACATAAATTCAAAATTGTCTATGTCTGAAAAATTCGCAATCAAAATTCGAAAAACACAAATCCAATATTTTCTATACCTGAAAAATTAATATATACCATTTTACGCCTAAAAAAATCCACAAATTATCGTTATCCTAAGATTAAACACAATTCTTTCTACTATTCTGTAAAAGTTTGCATAAAACATATACCATCAACTAGTTAAAACCTAACTTTAATTTTTATCTTCAATAATGAAATCATTAGCTTGTATAATTTCTTTTACATATTCTTAGTTCGTATCTCAGCATAATTTTTTATGTCTGAAAAATTCACAATCAAAATTCTAAAAAACACAAATTAAAATTTTTTTCTGAGAGTCATCCTTACAATTACTTCCTATTTCATAATCACATCTCTTTTATACTTTGCAAGATGGTCTCTGCATAAATAGTTGTAGTCGGTAATTATTAGAAAAAAAATCAAACTTTTTTCCGAGTCCCCTCTATTAGGAATGATGCAAGAAAAAGAAATCTGTACCCTTCTGTCTTATCTACCAACTGCCACTCAACTCCGTCTCCCCTGCTCCAACCGAATTCTCCTCCATCAGCTGTCATTCAACTCCACCCCCCTCTTAGCACATCGTGGATTATGTAACCTCTGCTCCACTGGAATGCAATCCGCAATCCGCAATCCGCCCGGATTCGAGTGGCGCAGTACTCTCACTATTACACTACTAATGTTCTATATTTATAACATAAATAAATCGTTTATAGATTTTTTTTTCTTTTATTTGTTCTGCAGAGGCGCCGACTTTACAAAATTTCTGTGGGTGCCCTAAAAGTCCGTGCGGGGGGGGGGGGTTAATAAAATGTTGAAAGTCGCACAAGGTTGGCAATTTTTGATAAAGGATCGCTAAGTTCGGTGCCAAAACGTGACAATTTATTTTAAAGGGGGAGTATAGTTGGAATGTACTTGGCTAAGATTGTAAAATAGTTTTAGTAGGTGATTTTAAGATAGATTTCGATTCCGAAGATGGGTTTTTATGGAACAAGGAAGAAAAATACGGCACACTCATGAATAACGATACACTTTCCAACTTTATAGAATCTTTTCCAACTCCCCTTCAATCTTTTCCTATTATTATTTGCTTCCTTGCTCGTAACTACTCAATCATTTGACTTTTCGTGCACATTTTTACCAGTGGGAAATGGGTAATACAAATAGTCATTTTAGCTCCACATAAAATATCCAATATCTGAGGGTATAGATCGAAGAAACGATATCTGTCACACGGTTTTGGTACACAAATTAAAATAAACTAACTGCACCAAGGATTCGAAAAATTTCAGGATTATTCTTTACAAGCTGCACTACACACTGCAATAAATTCGAAAACTTTCATGAAACTTTCAGAAAAAATTCTTAAACGTAGAACTGCACAGCAAAATATTTCTAGGAGTGACCATTCTGCAAAAAATTTTCGTTTATTCCGGTGTCTAGTACAGCTTGCGAACCTACATTCTAAAAATTGTGAAGTGCTTGAGATAATTAGTTTTCTTTTTTCTGTTTATATACCAAAATTGCGTGTTTTTTCCCCAGCGCTGAAGGTGACATTCAAAGTTTAATTTAAGTGAATAGTGTGAATTTTGGCATCCGATTATCTGTACTACGGTGAAGCAACGCTGGGCATAGAATGAAGGTCTCCACCGTTGTGTCTTAGAAACGATAACAGCAAACAAGTTAAAATCAAGATTCAGTAATGAAGTATTTCTGATGAAATGCCCTTCTTTTAGAAAAATCTGCTTGTGCTGGAGTCACTTTAAATTTGTTTCCTTATGCAAATTCTCTGTCAAAATTCGAGAATTCCTGGGCACACCCTCCATTTGCCCTTGTAATAAATCAGACCCGAAAGAGGTGTATTACACTATTTCACTTTTTGCGATAGAATTTTGATTGGTTTTAACTAATCATTATAAATTTCAAAGCAAAAGAAAAGTGTATTACTACGTTTATTGGGGGGGGGGGGCATGCAACAATAATATCACAATCAGTTAAATTTCTTGTCATGTAAATGGAAATTTTGTATAAAAAGTGATTCAGTTTTCGAATGTAACAATTCACGATCAATGTTATTCTTGTTTAATCTATCTCATTCCTGTCTGAAATCCTCAGAGTTTTCAAAAAATGTTATTCATAGTATTGTTTCTCAGTTCATTCATTTCCTGTATTTTTTTTGTTTGTTTGTTTACATTTTTGTACCCCTATAATTATACCTGAAGTAATATGTACATCCTATAAATAGCTGCAGCTAAGCCTTGACTATTTTCTTTTCTTTTTTTTTTCCCAACAAATTTTAAAAATTACAAACATTATACCTTTAAAATAAAACTAGATAATTTCCTCAGAATTAATTAATGCAACGTTTTCTATGTTGAAATGTGTCTAGGACCACATAAAAAAGATTGGTAACTATTTAAATGCAAACAGAAAAATAAAGCAGAACAAAAAAAGTTGTTTATCTTAGAGTTAATAATTATTAAAAAAATATTTTGAATTGTTGGCCATATAACCTCCAGGCATGATTTTGAGCATCCTCCTGAAGTAGAGCTATTTTACCCTGTACCATTATGTGGTCAAATTTGCAAAATTACGAGAGACATACATTTCAGTAATGTGTGTTCATGCGCCCATGATTTCAGTATAATTCTACAAAAACAGCATTGGGCTAGATCAAAGCAAATAGTACCTAATTCCGCTTTGTCAAACAAGAACAAAAATTGAACAAAATATTCGCAGAAAATGAAACGGAAGGCATCTCGAAATGTTAGTGTGGACCACAGTCTGTTCCATCCTTTTCAATAAATAACTGAGCACTAAAATCATTCAAAAATAAGAAAAGGAAATCGAGACTTTAGAAGAAAGTGACACAAACCTTTATACCTTAGAAGCCTCGCCTCAGTCTCATTCAATTAACAATAAAGCGCCTTCACTTTTTGATGAATGGGCATCTTTTTTTGTTCTAAAGACATACAAAGTATTGTATATTAGGTGCTTGTAAACAGACAGACCTTGATGTTCTTCTCTATTTACAATAAAAACAATTAAACCTACTCACTTCGGAACCCTGAAGTAATATTATTAGAACTATCTCAAAACATTTCCATAATGGGAATGAGTCTTTCACCTAACTCCTGTGTTATCTTTCCCGCGTGAACTTCTGATTGTAGCCAGCGGCTTTGTCTCAAATTCTCCGTTTTCCAGTACTCTTGGGCTAACACAGTCTCATTGTATTCATACATTTTCCCATGGAGGACGAGGATTCTGGGATGAGGTCTGTGGGTCAGAAAGGGGGGGGACACTTAGGACTTCGGCTGCAGTGGGCAAAGGCATTGCCTGTGGGGCTGTAGGGCTGTAGGGAGTCGCACATCACATTGTGAAAAAGCTTTGAATTTTAGAAAGACATTGTTTCCATGGGCGCCAGATAGGAAGGCAAGTGGCAGTGGGGGATTGAGATTTGAGCCCGCCTACTCATCGGTATAGTAAACATTTTTACAGCATACTGAACTTTTAAGTATTATTTTCGTGCTAAGATGTCTGAAAGTTAAGATGACCCCCATACACCTCTAAATTAGTACTCACATGAGAAACTATTATAATAACTATTATTATTTTAAGTAGACAAAAATATTACCTGTTTGGATCCCTTTTTTTTTCATGCACTTTTTAAAATTTTAGAGTATGTGCTAAGTTACTACTTATTGGAATTTTATTATAATTACTCCAGTTCCGAGGCACATAAGGGTGTATACCGAAGAAACAAAATCTGCATAACGGTCTTAGTACATAAATTAAAGTAAACTATCGCACCAAGGATTCGAAAAAATTTGAAATATTTGACATAATTAACTTTTTTGTATTTGTGTACCAAAATTTCATGTTTTCCCGAACTACAGCGAGAAGCTGAAAGTAGCTGTCATTCAGTTGCCTTTAAACAGGGTTTAATTTCTATCCAAAAAAGTGCAAGAGCCCTGCTTTTTTGTATTGCAATTTACAAAATTACCTAATTTAAGGTATTATTAAATTAATTTTTGTTACATCTGTATTAGTTTGCGATGTAATAAAATTAATATCAACAGAAACAATTACGATGGTAATTAAAATTTTAAATTTAGTGTAAAATTTCACCGAGAAAAAAGACGTAGTGGAGCTGAGCTCCCATGCAAATTAAGCACTTCGTTTAAATACATGCAAGTATTTAGCACCCACGAAAACTTTTCTGTGGGTGCTTAAGATCTGACATACTACATAATAAAAAAACCGTCCCTCACTAAAATTTTATTTTCGAATTATGCAGTTGCAAAGCACTCGTCGTCATCAGTGGCGTGACTATACCGTTAGGGCCCGTAATGAATTCATTGGATAGGGTCCTTCCTCATTGTACAGAATCTCAACCAACATGTTGCAGTTCACTTTTTCTAGCTTTCTATTTGGGAAAGGCACCCCCTCCGGCCGGGGTATCGTGCCTTTTGCCCGTTCTACCGCCCTATAGTTACGCCAGTGATTGTGATTGTCTCATCGAAGTTCCTCATGCGCATCTGAATTATAAAGGACGAGGGTACTCATATAGGGAAGTAGGTGGGGGCTCGGGTCCCTCCCTCTAGCCGTCCTTATAGTGAACATTTTTATATTAGCTAACCTTTTTTTCACTATTCCAGTACTAAAATGTTTGAAAGCGCGATTGCCGATGACCTTACAAATACAAGAAATAACCCCTCCCCCCCTCGTCTTAAAGTACTCATATGGACGTCCATGCCGAAGCACCCACATACATTTGGCCTCATTAAAGATTTTCTTTTAAACTTTTAAAATATCACACAACTAATAAGCAAATAAAGCATTTTAGTACTGAAATAATGCAAAAAGTTCCATATGCTTTACAAATATTCATATTACGTAATGGCATAATTGGGGCGAATGGGGGGGAACCCTCCTTTAATGTACATCACTATGTTGGGGTTATCAGACGATTGCTGGTGCTTAGCATCCAACGTAATTTCTTTTAAATGCCCAAAGCAAGCACATAAACGTCTTTTTCTAGCCCTTTCTGCGAACTTCAAATTATGACTTGGCACTAAAATTTCAGTGGGTGCGTGAGCCCGGGAGCACCCACGTAGTCGGCGCCACTGTGTTCTTGTTGTGAATCTCAAATTCATCAAACTTCGTTAACTGAAAATTCGTTTCTAAAGGAAATTTTAAATGTTTTCAAAGCCGGTAACTAAAGTTCGAACTTCAGTGTTATCCAAATATATTTTCACTGAAGAATAATGAGAATGACCTATATTTACAAATAAAAGAATATTAAAAATAAATAAAGAGAAAATTAAAAGTTCAAAAGATTTAGAGTTATCAGAAAAGCTAAGACAAGAGCAACGACAACAGAAAACATCTTTCATAAAATGACAGACGAAATTCAAGATTAACTATTAAACTAAACTTCACGATCTACCCAGCAAACACACACAGGTTCTCTGAACGTCTATTAAAGTTCAGAAGACGTTTTCTGAACGTTAATAGACGTTCAGAGAACTTGTGTGTGTTTGCTGGGTAGGTATTCCTAAACTCATGCACTAGACTAGGAATCATTCTACCCCGCATTATTTTCCCTATGCTGGCGAAAGCGGGGTAGAAAGCAGCGAAAGTTCCGGCATTTACCTTGCATTTTTGTGCCCGGAAGCGGGCAAACGAGCCCATTGACGAGATTACCGAGTTGAGCTGATGGGCAAACCAAACGCTGCGATTGGTATGTTCTGATCACCAATTCCTTTCGTGGGCAGAACACACCAATTGGTTAATCCCAGGTTAGCAGTTTGTTTTAAACAGCAAACTTGTCTATAGATTTGTCAAACTGGTCTAGTAACCTAAATTTCCATACTTCTATATAAAAGGGATTCAAATCAATCAATTTCCTCATGGGCTACTTACATATTGAATAACACTTTTCTACAAATTAAAATAACACAATGTGTATCCTATATAGAAAATAACCCAATACGTTCTTCAGAATCCAAATCCAGTTTTTCTAGTGAATACACCCTCTCAAAAAAGTACTCGAGTAAAAGTCAAACTTCCTACGTTGGTTTCGTCTACGCCCATATTCACCCTCATCCTCGACCACCGGCTTACAACAAACTGTCAGTCGAACACTCAAATGGTATTCATTTGGTATTCACAGGGTACACCATTCGAGCGTTCGACCAATAGTTTGCTGTAAACTGGCGGTCGAGGTAGACAGTGAATATGGACATAAAAATTATTTTTTATATGAATTAGTGTATGTATAACCATAATGTTTGATATTTCTGCCGAGTAATATAAACGAAGTAATTATTCGCTAAGCTGAAGTAGGAAATTTGGCTTACACTCTGCTACTTTTCTGAGAGGGTAAAAAGGCAGAATTCAGATGATTCGGACCCTGGGCTTTGGTTCTAAGGGCAGTTGAAGTTTTCAAATTTCTGTACTTATAAATTAATAAATTATATTACTGGCATTGACATTTTAGGCGTTATACATAATTATTTAATCAATGTATTGTTGTTGTTGTTTGTTGTTATTGTTGCTATTACTATTTTTCTAATTCTAAAATTTAAGCAAGGAGAAAAAATGAATAGAAAATCTAAAAGACTGACTTCCCCCATCTCTAATCGGAAAGCTGGAAACTCAAACGGGTCACAGAAGCAATAATGCGAAAATTTACTATCGCCTACGTATCTTTGCTACCAACTGAGAAACACGCTAGAATTATACGGAACGCCATATATTCCACCGCTCATTGAAAGTGTTTAAACGACCCTTTCAGGAAGCGTGCTACACCTAAAATTACTAAACTTTCAAGCTTTAAAAACTTGCTGCTAATATTATTGTTCTGCTCAAAATTTTAAAGGCATTCATTACAAAATCAATCCAAAATTATTCAAAGACTATTAAAAAAAAAAGGAAAATTAGTCGTCTTACAAAAATATAAGTTTAAATTAAACCAATTTTAAACAAATATAACCTTGCCTCTTTAAAAAGTGCTCTAAAATGTT
>JAWZYV010007552.1:0-39988 GCA_038373885.1 Cheiracanthium punctorium | reverse complement strand
CGTCTCGCAAACATGCATACGTGCAAAAGAAACGTTCACTTTCTGAAATATCTTTTACAGTCGTGTGTTGTTACTATTTGCCTAAAGGAAATTTTGACGCATCCAAACACAGACCGATTTTTAGTAGGTTACTGGTATCCGCGTGAAAACTGAGTTTAGAACGGAAAAATAAAGTTCTAGAATATGAACCTGAATTATCTTCAAAGAAAATTGCGTTTGTATAAGCCCATGAAAAACGAATCTTGTAATGTTACAAGAATTACTTTAAAACTTCTTTCATAACACCTAAAATATTTGTTTTGTTTGTGTGTGTGGGGGGGGGGGGATTGTCTACTTGACCCTCGGGGTACGTACCCCGCTTGCACCCCGTTTGTTTCATTTCTGCTTATATGTAAACATATTCCGGTGTTCTTTCAATATTTCTAGCAATACAAAATTTTGCTTCAATCAAAAATGATGATAAGTTGTTCGGAAAAGAAACTAACAATATTATTATTTTGCAGAGGGATAAATGCCTTAAAAGAACTGATTTTTAACAGTAAATTGAAACAAATGAGATTTAATGAAGCTGAAATAATGTATTTACGTCTAGGTTATTTACTTTGTGTATTTTGAATGTTTTAAATATTAAAACTGCAGCAACAACCACTTCCAAAAGACGGCCAGCTTTGTATAGTCCCACAGATGGCCGTAATTCATAGGTTTCCCTACATTTCATGTAAATATAGTTTTGAATTTTAAAAATATACATATTTATCAAGTCATCTTAATCCTCATCATTATAAGCTACAACAAGGCCGTGTTGGAAAAATACTGACATTGCAGACAGCTGAAGAGTAAAGATCTTGCGCTCTGGTCCACCACACGGCTATCAATCTAACGATCTGGAGTTCCAAACTGTCTGGAGTTACCTTATCTTAGGCAGATAGCCCTTTCGTAGCTCTGCCTTAACGCAAGCTTCCAGCACCATCATTATAAACACAGGCTATAAAATACATTTTCTTCTGATTAGTAGACTATAGAACCCACTGAAGTAGATTTTATTTCATTTTAGAATTGTTGTGTAGTTTGGAGAATATCACAAATCTTCTGCTACATGAAACTTGGATATCTAGAAATGCAGCTTATTGCTGCTTTTAGAGATGCAGTAATGCGGATTTTTTTTTTCTTTTTTTTTGTGGGGGTAAACGATGCAGGAGGAATGCATTCAACAAATGAAAGGTATGCTCGATTTCGGGGGAAGTGCAGTCACAAATAAGTATTTCGGTCGATCCAAAGTATGATAGTTGATATTTATCATTCAATGCTTTATACCATGTTTTGTTTTATGTAGTCATTAATCCGTGCAAAGTTCTGTTAAATAAAGACTGATATTTTTTTCTGGTTATTAAACTTGCTATACTTTGTGTATAATCATAACTTCCAAATTTTTAGATCATCCACTACGAATTGAACATAGATTCGACGAGGACGATGTTAACGACGACGACTGTTGGAGATTACTCAAGTCTAGTTGCGTAAATATCAGGATCTGGCAGATCGTTACAGAAAACTCCAAAAAGGGTGAGTGGATCATGAATCATTACTACTTTTCAAGTTTTTATTTTATTCTCTGTGCACTGCACGCTGGTTCCTTTCCAGGGCCGTATATAGTACGTGTGCAGCGCGTGCACGCTTGCAGACGACCAAATTTAATTTAAGAAAAAGTTAAATAGCATTATGGAGATTTAAAAATGGCAAAGAGTATTAAATTTAGAATAGGTGAAGGGAAAACAATAGTAATTATAAATGTGTAATTAACTGTATGAAAATTAATTATAAATATGTGATTAACTACATCACAGTGCTCCATTTTAACCATACTTTGAAAAAGCACCAAATGTTGGAACAAGGTTTCATCATTTTATTAGAGCCAGGTTTTCTATTACTATGTTTTGGTAAAATGTTGCAGCAAATTTTTAAGAGTGTATTTCATGTATATTGCTTGTTAATCTGCAAGATTTAAGAAAAACATTTGACCGATGATAAACTATACAACTATCAAGTTCTCTGCTCTCGTGTCCTTTTCCTTTTTACATAGCATATGTTAATGCGACTCTGCATATTTTGTTTTATTCTATAATAAATACACATTTTAAAATAAAAGTGGAATACACTTATTGATATACTAACAAAAAGTGAATATTTTATGTTTATCGTAGAATTTTTCCTATTTTTAGATTACCCCAGAACATATGACTTGAAGGACGACGATTTTTTGATGATGAGGAACTGAAAGATGATCATTTTTATGATGTAAATGTAATATTCTTATACTGTAAATGTGCCATGTGTGTAAATATTTTGTTCATTTTTCATAATAAAAGAACTTTTTGTATTCAAAACGAGTTGGTTTTTTTTAGTGTAAATGTATGAAAGTTTTTTAGAACAATCCTATTTTTAAAGAAATGTTTCAAAAAAGATGTGGTTACAGTGAATACATTACTTATTAAACTAGAAAAAGAGGAATTGTTTTTCTCTTCCCCTCCCTTCTCGAAAAATCAACTGCAGAAATAAGTATTTTTAAAGTGTGGTGAAAAGTTTCTTATTGAAAATAAATCTCTAAACTCTCTACGAAAATGATTATCTCAATGTTTGCTAAAAGATTTCGATTACGAAAAATTAAGATTTTTATTCCTTGCTCTAAGACAAACACATTCAAGATTTTTATTCCTTGCTCTAAGACAAACACATTCATTCTCTTTAGAAGAATCACTGTCATACTTCATTGAAGTTTAAACTCAAACTATACTCCCTCGTATTACATAAATATCGTCTCCATTCCGTAAGACTGCAATTCGAAAAAAAAATCGTGTGATTTTGGAACATTAATTCAAGTAGATAAATAAATAAGATGATTATATCGCACATACCTCTGAGCTTTTAGAATGTCTTGTTACCACATGTAAGAATTTTTTCAGAAAGATAAATTAAAAGCATCATTATTTCTTTTATTTCACTTTATCAAGAATAATCTAAAATTGTTTTGAGTCCCCGGGCGCAATTGGGTCATTTTATCTTGTGTACCAAGTCCTTGAGTCAGACTTTGTTTCTCCGACATACACTGAAATGAACCGATGAATTCCTTGGTTTTTAGCTCATTCTATTCCGCAGAAAACATTTTGAATCTCTTATTCTCCAGAATCACATTCATTTCAGATTTCTTGTATTTTTCGTATAATTATGCAAAAGAAAAGAAAGAAAATTTTAGTTATTTTACCTAGGGTCACATTGTTTGGTGACAGCAATAACGACAACAACAACAGTAATAATTTTAATGATAATAATAATAATAAAAGGAACAGATGTTATTTAAACTTTTCCGAAAAGAATATTTTCATTTTGAAAATTTTCATGTAATTTACTCTGTTATAAATTAAATGAGGATAAATTATGCTAAAAACCTTTATTTTAGTCGTTAGTTACGGCTCTTTTGATTTTAACTATACTAACAGAAGACGGGGAAAAAACGTTGTCGCCAGGCAGTCTACCTTTTTGGGCTGTTTCGCCTAAAGAGCAAAAGTTCCCCCATGAAAAAGGAAGATAATTGTACTGATGTAAGTAGAACAGGTTTTTTGTATTCAGATCAATTCAACAACCATGTAGTGAAGTATAGATCCCTTTAAATTAAAATCAAATAAATGCGTCAGAGGGACATGAATGCTTTCGAAATGCCTCTTTGCACGTCGTAGTAAATAGTAGATCTGTGTCTAAATTAGAAATTTCTGAATATAAAAATTGCGTAATGAATTTTCATTCATAATCTTTTGAATGTGCTGCATTTATAGGTGGAAAATTTGCTCATTTAGCATTTACCTCCGAAGTCTTAGCTGGCATATGTTTATCATCTCTCCAGTCAACAATCTGTACAGCGACTAAAGACACAAGATTTTTTTTTTCTGTCAGTTTTAAGTACAGACATTAATAATCGTGGCTAATACTGTCAAAATTCCTGTTATATTATAAAATCAGTTTTTCTGTTAATTAATGCCCATTTTAATAATGCCGATACTGTACTGCAACAGATCCCCAAACTTTGCATTTTGATAGCCCCCACCCCTTTTCTTTTCAGATAGAACTTTCCAAGGTACGTTTTTAAATTTGGTCAGGATAAACGGTAATCCTTGTTTTCAAATCTTGTGGAGAGAAATGAAAGTAGGGGCAAATCGAATGAACCATTCGGCGGTTAATCAGTGTCCCTCCTTTGAGAAATGCAATTTTGTTTTTGAAAGGCTGAATTTTTATGGTGTTTCGTATTGGGATAAACAAATAATGAAAAACCCTCCTTTGGGAAGAATTCTGCGTACGCCTCTGAGGTTTTTCAGTGTAATTTAAGGACATACAGATTTAAGAGATGGTTTCTGGAGTTTTCCCGATTATTTACAGAATCCTATTGTAAGAGGATTTTATGCTCTATATTTTAGATGATGGGGAGTTTCATTTGAAATATCCGGACCCCCCTCCAGGTTTACGACACAAAACAGGTGATAAATTACCAGATTCTCAGATAAATTACCTTGTTCAAAAGATAATTTCTTAATAAACACGTTAACTCGGTTACAACGTTATTTTGCTGTCATGGATTTCCTTTC
The DNA here is from genome assembly GCA_038373885.1 of Cheiracanthium punctorium. Classification (NCBI taxonomy): domain Eukaryota; kingdom Metazoa; phylum Arthropoda; class Arachnida; order Araneae; family Cheiracanthiidae; genus Cheiracanthium; species Cheiracanthium punctorium. The sequence continues at coordinate 35,357 of JAWZYV010007552.1, read as the reverse complement.
CAGACAGGAGGCCTATTTTTTCACCTCGAGTCCATGTTTAATTTTTTTTTGTCTCAATATTCAGCGCAGCCAAAGCTACTGAAACACATAATTTGCCGTGCATGTGAGCATAAACATACTCACGGAGGGACATACAGGGGATGAAACTATCACTGTTCAAAGGCAAAGTGATAAAACTGAAAAGCCTTTAAAAACAGGGAATTGACACTGAATCGATGAAAATTTTGAGCTTAAAAACTGTTTTCAAATTATTTCCAAAGTATTTTCCACAAAAAATATGATTGTTAAATAAATACTTAGAGGCAGTAAAGATAGAGTTGAACTTGTTTACAACGTTAGTGATACTGGATAATTAATTATATATCACGTTATATGTATGGGTTTCTCTTATCGTGACGTTGTAAAAATGTTCGACTGTATATGTATACGCCCCCCCCCCAACTCCCCACTTTCAAAACTAAAATCCTGAATGCGCCACACCATATGAGATTTTCAACATAAATGCTGCAGTAAACAGCATTTTCCAAAATTCGTGATCTATGGGGCTGTTGGTGGGGGTGACCAAAGCTATCTTTTAACATAACCTGAGTGATCCTAAAACGTGTTTAAGGGGAAGTGTCCAGGGGGCCAGGACATTCGCCGAAATTTTTATTTTTGTTAACAAAATTATTAGAATGAAGTCTTGCTTTATTTATAGATGTGAGAAAATCTGGCTTTAAAATGTAACAAATGTTAAACCTGTGTTTAAACCCCGCTTTCTTGTAATTAAAAACTTTTTGAAAATGTGTATGCTTCATTTTAATGTAAATCTGAGACTTCAGTTTTTGGTCCCTGCACTTCTCCACTTTTGTTCGCCTTCGTTTTCCAAAGACTTCGTATCGATAATTTGTCTGCGCACGTCAAGTTCGTCACAGCTTATGATATTTTGATGTAGTTTTAGAGATTCGATAAAAAAAAAATTAGTTTCAAATTAAAACAACCAGTAAGATTTAAATTCAGCCTACGAAATAACCGGACTTAATTATAGTTTCACAACAAGTACTGCGATTTTGGATACCTTTTAGATGTTCCCCGAAGTTTTACAATTTTACACATATTATTTCGTAGTAAAACCTGCTTCACGGTCTGGAAATTAAATTATTATAAGCCAACTCAGACAGTAACTCGAAAAAATTCAGAATGCTTCCTCATAAGTTGCACTATCCACTTAAATGAATAAAAAGACTGTCTTTTATGAAATTTCTATGAAATAGTCATGCGTAGAATTGCAGAGAGAGATTTTTTTCGAAGAGAGTGACTCATTTTTCAAAATTATCGAGTTTTATTTTATTTTTTTCTAAAATTACACATTGATGATACACATTCATAGTTCATTACCGTACATGTAACACCTCGTGAAGAGACCTATTAAAGGTTTTAGTCCCCTATCGTTACTAATGGTCGTTTAGTCCCATATAACATTTATATGGACGCAGCCATGGCCGAGTGGATAAGACACTGAGCATACACAGGCTTTCTTTAAGGGGAGGGCGGTCATAGACGTAAAATTAATGTTAAAAGGCGAGATTTTTGCATTAAAAATTATAAATATATGGATTTTATGTTGAAAAATATTTCACAAGTGGGACTGGAGCTGCAAGAAGAAACCGACCGACAATCATTATTCATAAGTATAGTCATTCTATTGGATGTTTCCGGTAGATATAGTCTTAAGTGTGCCCCTCAGAAAGTAATCACAAGGAGTCAGATCGGGATAAATAACGTAAGCTTGCGATTAGAGCGCCATTTTTTAATGGATAGTGCAAACACAAATTATTAAATAGTTATTAAAATAAAATCTAATAAAATAATAAAGTAATCTAATAAATTATCTAAAAGATATTATTATTTTATTAATTTAAAAAAATAATAAAATCTGTTAAAATAAAATCTAATGTTCCTCTAAAATATAAAAAAAAACGTATTATTGCTAAATGAAAGTTAAAAATAAATAATTATAATACATTATAATTGCGTTCGATAAACTTATCACTAGTGTAGGCTGTCTCATCGGCAGGAATATTATTCTCCGCTTCTTCGCCATTATTTTTATATTTTGCATCATCAGACATTTCTTCCATTCTTAAGATACGCCACTACGTCTATATTAAAGGAAATATAATCTCTAAATTTCATACCACATGCTCTGCTTCATGTAACAACTCTTAATCTTCACCATCATCAACCCAAGAAATCATACCAGAAAATAAATAAGTTTGTATGCCGTATGGATGCATCTGAATTTCGATTTCATTTCGGTCAGGAGAAATATTTTACAACGATGAACGCGGGAAAAGGATTTTTTGACGAACGATAAATGCGGGTTTCGTTAACGTTATTTAAATACAACTTGTGCAGGGACCATAGAAATAAAACGATCAATGCGGGAAAACGATGAATGCGGGAACGATAGATCGGGGTTCCACTGTATTTTCTTTTAGAGCATTATGAATTTTTTCAATAAATATGTACGTCGTTGTTTTCAAAGAGGGCTTTTCTTTATTGAACCCAAATGTAAATTTTTTTATTCAAAATTTTAAAAAAATATGAAGAAAAAACTGGCGTCAATTTAGCGGCGTCGCCTTACTTAGGTAAAAAAAGAAAAAATATATATTTGCCATACGAAAGTCAGAAAAATGGCTGCAAAACATGCGTGCCCGAGGAAAAGGGTGTGTGATATTGTGCTGAATACCCAATAACCTTCTCGTGATTAACCTGTTCACTCCGATTGTTTACAATAACGTAGTGTCCACCGGCGACTGAAAAGGTGACTTTTGCTACTAATTTAAATATAAGGTGACTTGGACGACAGTTTTGAATAAAAAAAACTTCATTTTCATGCTATTTTCGAGTGTTTGGCTGCTTGTACCTTACTCCAGGTGACTAATTTAAAAGTTAGATTTCGGTTTTTCTCAAATGTTATATAACTATATGTATTGATGAAAGTATTTTATCATTTCATTCATTCACACTTAAATGAAGCTAAATGACGTATGTTTATTTTTTAACTACAAAATCATGTAAAAAGATTACTACTTTCGCAACTAAAATTAAAATGTCTACTGAGCTGGCGACATTGGCATAAAAAAAGTACTAATATAATATGAGATAACTAATCATACTATTTTTGCCTCCTGACATTGGTAGACACCCTGCAATAATGGCGAATCTTCCCTTCTGTGCCCAGCGTTGCTTCCTAGTTTGACTCTTATGCTTTGTTTACTGGATATTTAATGATAGTTGCTGAAAAACAATGCTGGAAAGAGAAGGGAAACTTTACATTACGGTTTTGCAATGTTTGAAAATAAATGGGTTTGAAAATTAAAAAGGAAAAAGCATGGCCCGCCAGTTAGAAAATTCGTGACTGTTACTGAGATTAGGAAATTACAATACCTATATATGTATGTGCGTATATGTATAGTATATGTATAGAGTTTTGTCTGTACCGAACTATCTGATTTATTCCGGCATAATAAATTCGATCTTCCCCTTTTCATTTTATCGAAATCTTGAAAACGGTAAAGTTCCAAAAATAGCGGCCTCCGATAAAGAAATACCGAAACCGATTTCCGTCAGTTTTCCAGCAGTGATCAACGCCACTAAAAACTAACGCGTCAATCAAGCATTCCCGAGTCCGATTACAATACCGAATAAAGAACTTTGTGGGATTCGTATGGAGCCTGCAAATCCATAGCTGCAGGTCGGCATATTTTATTCAATTGGAAACAGTTGACTTTTTTGTTGTTGTTTACGGCGAGTTCAGATTTCGATGACAGTATTTGTATTTATACATTTTTTTTTAAAACTGAAACTTTTCAAACTATGTTTATATTAATCTGCCATTAAATGATATGAACTGAGATATATGAAGGGTCCAGGGGTAAAACCACTTTACAGCCTTTATTTGGAAAATGAGAAAGTGGTGTCATCGTCTAGCTTTAAATGAGCACTATCACCACTTGAATTATTTTGGGAGTAGAAACACTATTAAGAAAAGAAACAAGCTATGGTATAATGGGGAATACCATTTTACTGCGGGCCCTCGAAGTCGTTTTTCTCAGAACCAAAATTTTAGTTTAAAGTCGTTCTACCCCTGGACCCTTCATATATTAATTTTAATTAAATAAAGTACCAGCAATTACTCGTTAAAATTTATTTTAATAAATTTTTGAATATAGCAATCGGTTTTACGGTTTGTGTATTTGATTGCTTACATTTCAAAAATACTAAAATTAAGTAGGGAAAATATCGATATATCGTGATATCGCGATATAAGATGGTACCGATATCGATATTTCAAATTCCAATATCGTCCAGCCCTACTTCTGACTACTGTTAGGTTTTTGCAATATAAAATTAGATCCTTTTAAATAACTTTAAAATTGAATTTTGGATTTACTTACATATTTATACTTGTAGAATAAGAAAATAGTCCGATGTGTGCTAAGTGAGATACAGTGAAACCTTCCGACCTGGACAGTCTTCTGGAGAACGGAACAGGCTCATAACATTTGCATGCATCTCCATACGTGGGACACTTCCAAAAACTGGACACTATCAGTGGGAACTGCAAGTGTCCAACTTCCGGAGGTTTCACTGTATAACAGTAATATAGGCACAATCATCTCCGAGGGAGAAATAAACTAAGCATAGAAGTGTCTGAAGTGTGAATCTCCATGGCTTTAGTTACCGCGCAGTTGTCACTGTAACGACCTGTAGTTATGGACGGTTTTCTTTAGATGTAACGTGAATATGCGTTAGAACCAGTCAAAAGTCTTCCTACGGAGGCTCTCAATATCCTTGGCAGATGGTCCTTGCGTAGCTTTGCCATAACAAAGTACAATATTCTGACAGTTCTGCAAGTAAAAGATAAATTTTTTTTAGTGCATATTTGTTGTTATTTCATGACAAAACGTGATTATTAAGCTAAAATAAGTACTAGTCTTAGTGTTCAAAATTAACGAATAGTTGGACGCTTAGCAATGCTCTTTTCTTAGTGTATTTGCTTAGCAATTGTCACTCTGTCGGCCATTATATCGGATAGGCAAGACTCCATTCAGTATCTCTCAATTAAAAACATTGCCTTGCACTGCATAAGGAATACGGGACTTGAAATCAGTAGAACAAATTCCAAAGCCGGAGGTAGGGGGAACTTTCAGACAGTTGAACTTTTGAAGCAAAACGCAAAACTTACTCTTTGATTCCTGATGGACGTGTAAGGGTAAATTATACCGGAAAAGGACTCACCCTCACCTTTATTACACTGGCGGTATTATCTGAAACCACAGTTGCCAAGTGCCTCGTAATTCCTGTCAGTTCTGCAAGTTCTATGAATGTTTAAGCGCAGTATTTTGTTTTTTATTCTTGCTCAAATTTTTTTACACTGAATATTTGGCAGATACACCACACACACACAACAGAAAAAAAAAAAAACGCCTGAACTGTAACAAAGATGGGATGGAGGTTTCGATAAATGCAGGGAGACATTTTTTCCTCCCATTAATTTTTAATCTGAAGTCTACTTTAAAATCTCATTTTACCGAAAATACGCAACACAGAAAACTCTTTTTCTTTTATCACTGTTTCTCTAATGTGTGTCTCTTATGTAATGTTATATAACTATATGTATTGATGAAAGTATTTTATCATTTCATTCATTCACACTTAAATGAAGCTAAATGACGTATGTTTATTTTTTAACTACAAAATCATGTAAAAAGATTACTACTTTCGCAACTAAAATTAAAATGTCTACTGAGCTGGCGACATTGGCATAAAAAAAGTACTAATATAATATGAGATAACTAATCATACTATTTTTGCCTCCTGACATTGGTAGACACCCTGCAATAATGGCGAATCTTCCCTTCTGTGCCCAGCGTTGCTTCCTAGTTTGACTCTTATGCTTTGTTTACTGGATATTTAATGATAGTTGCTGAAAAACAATGCTGGAAAGAGAAGGGAAACTTTACATTACGGTTTTGCAATGTTTGAAAATAAATGGGTTTGAAAATTAAAAAGGAAAAAGCATGGCCCGCCAGTTAGAAAATTCGTGACTGTTACTGAGATTAGGAAATTACAATACCTATATATGTATGTGCGTATATGTATAGTATATGTATAGAGTTTTGTCTGTACCGAACTATCTGATTTATTCCGGCATAATAAATTCGATCTTCCCCTTTTCATTTTATCGAAATCTTGAAAACGGTAAAGTTCCAAAAATAGCGGCCTCCGATAAAGAAATACCGAAACCGATTTCCGTCAGTTTTCCAGCAGTGATCAACGCCACTAAAAACTAACGCGTCAATCAAGCATTCCCGAGTCCGATTACAATACCGAATAAAGAACTTTGTGGGATTCGTATGGAGCCTGCAAATCCATAGCTGCAGGTCGGCATATTTTATTCAATTGGAAACAGTTGACTTTTTTGTTGTTGTTTACGGCGAGTTCAGATTTCGATGACAGTATTTGTATTTATACATTTTTTTTTTAAACTGAAACTTTTCAAACTATGTTTATGTTAATCTGCCATTAAATGATATGAACTGAGATATATGAAGGGTCCAGGGGTAAAACCACTTTACAGCCTTTATTTGGAAAATGAGAAAGTGGTGTCATCGTCTAGCTTTAAATGAGCACTATCACCACTTGAATTATTTTGGGAGTAGAAACACTATTAAGAAAAGAAACAAGCTATGGTATAATGGGGAATACCATTTTACTGCGGGCCCTCGAAGTCGTTTTTCTCAGAACCAAAATTTTAGTTTAAAGTCGTTCTAGCCCTGGACCCTTCATATATTAATTTTAATAAAATAAAGTACCAGCAATTACTCGTTAAAATTTATTTTAATAAATTTTTGAATATAGCAATCGGTTTTACGGTTTGTGTATTTGATTGCTTACATTTCAAAAATACTAAAATTAAGTAGGGAAAATATCGATATATCGTGATATCGCGATATAAGATGGTACCGATATCGATATTTGAAATTCCAATATCGTCCAGCCCTACTTCTGACTACTGTTAGGTTTTTGCAATATAAAATTAGATCCTTTTAAATAACTTTAAAATTGAATTTTGTATTTACTTAAATATTTATACTTGTAGAATAAGAAAATAGTCCGATGTGTGCTAAGTGAGATACAGTGAAACCTTCCGACCTGGACAGTCTTCTGGAGAACGGAACAGGCTCATAACATTTGCATGCATCTCCATACGTGGGACACTTCCAAAAACTGGACACTATCAGTGGGAACTGCAAGTGTCCAACTTCCGGAGGTTTCACTGTATAACAGTAATATAGGCACAATCATCTCCGAGGGAGAAATAAACTAAGCATAGAAGTGTCTGAAGTGTGAATCTCCATGGCTTTAGTTACCGCGCAGTTGTCACTGTAACGACCTGTAGTTATGGACGGTTTTCTTTAGATGTAACGTGAATATGCGTTAGAACCAGTCAAAAGTCTTCCTACGGAGGCTCTCAATATCCTTGGCAGATGGTCCTTGCGTAGCTTTGCCATAACAAAGCACAATATTCTGACAGTTCTGCAAGTAAAAGATAAATTTTTTTTAGTGCATATTTGTTGTTATTTCATGACAAAACGTGATTATTAAGCTAAAATAAGTACTAGTCTTAGTGTTCAAAATTAACGAATAGTTGGACGCTTAGCAATGCTCTTTTCTTAGTGTATTTGCTTAGCAATTGTCACTCTGTCGGCCATTATATCGGATAGGCAAGACTTCATTCAGTATCTCTCAATTAAAAACATTGCCTTGCACTGCATAAGGAATACGGGACTTGAAATCAGTAGAACAAATTCCAAAGCCGGAGGTAGGGGGAACTTTCAGACAGTTGAACTTTTGAAGCAAAACGCAAAACTTACTCTTTGATTCCTGATGGACGTGTAAGGGTAAATTATACCGGAAAAGGACTCACCCTCACCTTTATTACACTGGCGGTATTATCTGAAACCACAGTTGCCAAGTGCCTCGTAATTCCTGTCAGTTCTGCAAGTTCTATGAATGTTTAAGCGCAGTATTTTGTTTTTTATTCTTGCTCAAATTTTTTTACACTGAATATTTGGCAGATACACCACACACACACAACAGAAAAAAAAAAAAACGCCTGAACTGTAACAAAGATGGGATGGAGGTTTCGATAAATGCAGGGAGACATTTTTTCCTCCCATTAATTTTTAATCTGAAGTCTACTTTAAAATCTCATTTTACCGAAAATACGCAACACAGAAAACTCTTTTTCTTTGATCACTGTTTCTCTAATGTGTGTCTCTTATGTAATGTTATATAACTATATGTATTGATGAAAGTATTTTATCATTTCATTCATTCACTCTTAAATGAAGCTAAATGACGTATGTTTATTTTTTAACTACAAAATCATGTAAAAAGATTACTACTTTCGCAACTAAAATTAAAATGTCTACTGAGCTGGCGACATTGGCATAAAAAAAGTACTAATATAATATGAGATAACTAATCATACTATTTTTGCCTCCTGACATTGGTAGACACCCTGCAATAATGGTGAATCTTCCCTTCTGTGCCCAGCGTTGCTTCCTAGTTTGACTCTTATGCTTTGTTTACTGGATATTTAATGATAGTTGCTGAAAAACAATGCTGGAAAGAGAAGGGAAACTTTACATTACGGTTTTGCAATGTTTGAAAATAAATGGGTTTGAAAATTAAAAAGGAAAAAGCATGGCCCGCCAGTTAGAAAATTCGTGACTGTTACTGAGATTAGGAAATTACAATACCTATATATGTATGTGCGTATATGTGTAGTATATGTATAGAGTTTTGTCTGTACCGAACTATCTGATTTATTCCGGCATAATAAATTCGATCTTCCCCTTTTCATTTTATCGAAATCTTGAAAACGGTAAAGTTCCAAAAATAGCGGCCTCCGATAAAGAAATACCGAAACCGATTTCCGTCAGTTTTCCAGCAGTGATCAACGCCACTAAAAACTAACGCGTCAATCAAGCATTCCCGAGTCCGATTACAATACCGAATAAAGAACTTTGTGGGATTCGTATGGAGCCTGCAAATCCATAGCTGCAGGTCGGCATATTTTATTCAATTGGAAACAGTTGACTTTTTTGTTGTTGTTTACGGCGAGTTCAGATTTCGATGACAGTATTTGTATTTATACATTTTTTTTTTTAAACTGAAACTTTTCAAACTATGTTTATATTAATCTGCCATTAAATGATATGAACTGAGATATATGAAGGGTCCAGGGGTAAAACCACTTTACAGCCTTTATTTGGAAAATGAGAAAGTGGTGTCATCGTCTAGCTTTAAATGAGCACTATCACCACTTGAATTATTTTGGGAGTAGAAACACTATTAAGAAAAGAAACAAGCTATGGTATAATGGGGAATACCATTTTACTGCGGGCCCTCGAAGTCGTTTTTCTCAGAACCAAAATTTTAGTTTAAAGTCGTTCTACCCCTGGACCCTTCATATATTAATTTTAATTAAATAAAGTACCAGCAATTACTCGTTAAAATTTATTTTAATAAATTTTTGAATATAGCAATCGGTTTTATGGTTTGTGTATTTGATTGCTTACATTTCAAAAATACTAAAATTAAGAAGGGAAAATATCGATATATCGTGATATCGCGATATAAGATGGTACCGATATCGATATTTCAAATTCCAATATCGTCCAGCCCTACTTCTGACTACTGATAGGTTTTTGCAATATAAAATTAGATCCTTTTAAATAACTTTAAAATTGAATTTTGGATTTACTTACATATTTATACTTGTAGAATAAGAAAATAGTCCGATGTGTGCTAAGTGAGATACAGTGAAACCTTCCGACCTGGACAGTCTTCTGGAGAACGGAACAGGCTCATAACATTTGCATGCATCTCCATACGTGGGACACTTCCAAAAACTGGACACTATCAGTGGGAACTGCAAGTGTCCAACTTCCGGAGGTTTCACTGTATAACAGTAATATAGGCACAATCATCTCCGAGGGGGAAATAAACTACGCATAGAAGTGTCTGAAGTGTGAATCTCCATGGCTTTAGTTACCGCGCAGTTGTCACTGTAACGACCTGTAGTTATGGACGGTTTTCTTTAGATGTAACATGAATATGCGTTAGAACCAGTCAAAAGTCTTCCTACGGAGGCTCTCAATATCCTTGGCAGATGGTCCTTGCGTAGCTTTGCCATAACAAAGCACAATATTCTGACAGTTCTGCAAGTAAAAGATAAATTTTTTTTAGTGCATATTTGTTGTTATTTCATGACAAAACGTGATTATTAAGCTAAAATAAGTACTAGTCTTAGTGTTCAAAATTAACGAATAGTTGGACGCTTAGCAATGCTCTTTTCTTAGTGTATTTGCTTAGCAATTGTCACTCTGTCGGCCATTATATCGGATAGGCAAGACTTCATTCAGTATCTCTCAATTAAAAACATTGCCTTGCACTGCATAAGGAATACGGGACTTGAAATCAGTAGAACAAATTCCAAAGCCGGAGGTAGGGGGAACTTTCAGACAGTTGAACTTTTGAAGCAAAACGCAAAACTCACTCTTTGATTCCTGATGGACGTGTAAGGGTAAATTATACCGGAAAAGGACTCACCCTCACCTTTATTACACTGGCGGTATTATCTGAAACCACAGTTGCCAAGTGCCTCGTAATTCCTGTCAGTTCTGCAAGTTCTATGAATGTTTAAGCGCAGTATTTTGTTTTTTATTCTTGCTCAAATTTTTTTACACTGAATATTTGGCAGATACACCACACACACACAACAGAAAAAAAAAAAACGCCTGAACTGTAACAAAGATGGGATGGAGGTTTCGATAAATGCAGGGAGACATTTTTTCCTCCCATTAATTTTTAATCTGAAGTCTACTTTAAAATCTCATTTTACCGAAAATACGCAACACAGAAAACTCTTTTTCTTTTATCACTGTTTCTCTTAAAATGAGTGTTTGAGCCCAGGATAGCTTGTTTTGTCAGCTTGTTTATGTTTTATTTATTTTTAAATAAAAAATATATCTAAAAGAAATCACGTGTTTACTCAGGGCGTGTTTAAAAAAAATCAAGACCATTCAAGACCCTCAGAATCTAAAGGCTCCTTAAATAATGAGTACGTAAATGCCTTGGCACGTATCAATAATCTTCATGGTTGCCAAAGATTTACATCGCTGTCTGATGACCCATTCATTAGCAGGTAAGCTTTGGTCGGCATTCAATGTTACAATGGCATATACTTTGTTTTGAAGAGGGATGCTAAATATTCGATGGTCGGTGCCATCAGAGTTGAGCAAAAAGGAATTTAACGTAAGGTGCCTCCTTTCCTTCTGTAGCAGATTAGCGAGGGTATCAGCGAAGATATTGGGCAATGCATTCACTAACAGCGTCTTCATTACTTCAGAAATATATCTGTACATAATGAGGACGTTAAAATTCAGCATCAAGAATTTGAGTTGGTTGAACTGTCAGATGAATGAGTTTATAAAAAAAATTCATCAAGTCTATTATACACTAATCGCAACGTAGCTGTACACACAAAAATCGTTAATAGTTTTACTCGTCATATACTGTGAACAAAGCATTGTAAAGTATGCTTTCAAATTTCGAATTCTTTGAAATGTGGGTGACATCGAAGAAACAACCACTCCAATTCATTAGGAAATTCGGAATGTCCTACATCAATCTTACAGTCCCCAAAATGGTTTCGTTAATTTTCTTTTTTACTCTTCATAAAAATGCAAAGCTCCACGGTGATTGCAATCCATCTTAAAAAGTTTTAAACTATGATAGTAAGTATCCACATTTGTGGCAGCTTTGTAGATACTAAGACTGTTTACCCGAAGTATTTGTCGACGTCTAGCTATGTTCTATGTCGTTCTCCTTCCAAATACTAATCATCTGATTCATCTGCTTGTGTTTGAACTGCACGTTCACACATTTGGGTCAAGTGCTGCTGCCGGTGATTATATGTTTCCACAGCTCGTTTTTGAGCTACACTTTCATGCATTTACGTCTTTATAATACATCTATGATGATAATTCTTTACGATTGAAATTGTAAATTTCTCTATAGTGCTTTATCTTACATAAATATGCTTTAAATATAATTTTCTTTTATACGCTTAAGAAAAGAAAAAGTGTAAAGCAAATTTAAATTATTAGTACAAAAGCACACTTCGAAATCATGAAATCCAAAACAGAATAGATCAAAAATATTCTTTTATAATAACCCTAACAACTACTTAAACGCTGACAATAATATAACAAACAGATGGACTGAAGAAAATGGACTTCTAACCAGCTAAATAGTTACGCTGATCCCTGACTCTGTCACATTTCCAGTTCAACCACTCAAAATAAAACTTTTACCATCATTAATCCAAACAGATTAAAAAGGTATTGTCTAACAACTTAAAATTGACACCGTTCGTAAGTGCGATCGCCCTGAAAATTATCATAATAATGATAAAAAAAAAAAAACTGATAATCCACCCGTTCCCTGATTTCTAAGCATTTTTTGGTATTTTCAGCTCTATTTCATTTAAGAGAATAAAAAAAACTAATCATTTGAGTGTCAGAATTATCTATTGCAAGTGACATTGACGTTACAATGAAGTCACGGTTATCAGGCTTTGGAGGAAAAGTTACGATTCCAATTCGCTTAACATAGCTTTTATAAATTACTACCCAGTTTAACATTTTTTATCAAAAATAAAATGGTTTTCTATGAATTTAGCAAGGATATAGGAGAGGATGTTGATACCAAACGAAACGTTTCGAATACGAAATGTTTCTGCAGATTATAAAATTCTAATTTCGATATATAATAAAAATTAAATATGAAGTTATTTGATTTTAAGTGGGTAAATATTAAATATTCTGAGTGTAGACATTCTATCGCCCGCTGTAATTGTCTCCACAAGAGGCTTTATCCTTTAGTTTAATGATAGTACACAACACAAAACAACACAATCTAATCCACGTGTAAATAAGAATTGAAAATTTATTAGAAAAAATCTTAGTAACCAGATTTCAGCCTCCCAATTTGCTGCTTCCACATATGGGCAACTTCCAGCCTGCGGGCGAATGGGGCCCGCCATGGCTTTTGGACCAGCCCGCAGAACAAGTCAAAACTCTGTATAAAACCTATATAAAACATTCAAACTTCCAGATAAATCCGAATTATACGGCCCGCGATTTCGCTAACATCCTGAAGTCAGGCCCAGGAGTTCGCTAATATCGTAAAGTTCTGTCCGCAACTTTTCAAAGGTTGTCCATACGATAATAAAATAAATAAGTTGAAATCATCAACTGCAGTGAAGGAAAACTAAACTGATGGCTGATCACCTGCAAAATTAAATTGAATTTCGGCTGCGAGTCCAATTTAGGAATCGATTGTATCATTATAAATTTTTTCATCGGAGTTTCAAAGATCTTTCAATATAAACGGATGTCCCATTAAAAAAAAATAAAAAAAATCGTCAGGGTAACTACATTTAAATATTTATCGTCAACTTGGCGGAATAAGGCAGTTAAAGTAGAATTCAACCCAGTGCCGTTATAAAAAAAAAATAAAATCTTCTATACTATTAAAATCTGTGCGCGTCTGTCTGTCTGTAACATCATCTCCTCCGAAACGGCTGGGAGTCGAGTTTCGATCGAGGTGTCCACGGATGCGGCAAATTCCGAGAATGAACCTCCGCTATTTTAAATTTCGAAATTCGAATTAGTTCAGAAGATATTGATAAAAAACACGTCAAAAACGCTAATTTTTGCTCTCCGTAATCCCGCAGTTGTAACCCCTGTAGTCAAAAAAAGTGAGAAATAGGCATCGAGGTTGCCATGTTTGGCGAATTTTTTAAATGATTGAGACTCCTGAATTAAAAATAAAAGAATAATGATTTTTTTTTCTGTTTAGATTATTTACAAAGTTATTTTTTAATTAAAGTATTGCGTGCATGTGAAATCAGAGCAGGGATTCAATGTTTTTTAAGTGTAAAAGAATAAGGGATTCGGAGATTTCCGAGAGTAATATGTATATTTTTTAGTTTGGCGAAAAAAAAAATGGCTGATTTGGCTATTTTGAGAAAGTAGTAGGTTCTACCGATTTGCACAATTTTGGGCTTGGCGCAAATTACTGAGAGCGTAATGAAATAGTATTTTCAATAACAAGTATAAGTTTTATTTAGAATACTTCGATTTTTCATACAGAAATAATGCAGTTATTAAGGCGATTTTAAACGATCTACAGAATTTCCAACAAATTAGGTAAACTGATTTAAGTTAGAGGAATTCCGCCAAATTTCAGAAAATTGAAATGCTGATTCCTACGTTAGTACATTTCTTAGCAAAGTTGGCGAAAAATATTCAAATGTAGTGCAACTCTGTACGTATTATTAATTCCATTCCACAATTAAGATGAGCCGATTTCACTAGCGTATGCATAAATAAATTTTTTTAAATTCCGCCAAACAATGTATTGCGAATTAGCTTTAGTGTAAAGTTTAATTTGTGATTTGAGCTATTTAACATCGACTTGTGGCGTTAATTACGCCAGTATGGCAGTTCTAGCAAAGAAAACATAGATAACTCATTTCGTGTTCTATTTTTAACATTGCTATAGTTTCCGTAGCAACGGAATCCATTGTTGCCACTTAAGTTGTTAAATTTTACAATTAAGTGAAACCACTCCTTTCTACAGCTTTTAAGACTCGAAAAAGTGAAAACGTATCAAATGTGAAACAAATAGAACTGTAACAGACTTGCACCTTAAAAAATAATCGAAGTTTTTATGCATTTCTACATACCTTTAATTTTATTTCCTTCGCGTGTGGATGTCATTTTTTACTTCATTTTTGCTGTTTTGCTGGCAGATTATCCGGAGCAGCACATAACCTCTAATGTATTTGCTCCTCCGGACATAAGCAAGAGCGTATGTCCGGCGCGTATTTGTGTAACCCCACTATGTTAATCAGAATTTTCTGGTGTCAGATTTTTTAGACCATTTTTTACCGCGGAGATTCCGATCCTGAAGTATTTGATCACTGATAAATGAAAAAAAAAAAAAAGATTAATTATATGCAAGCAGGAGTAGCCAAAAATTTTTCATGGGAATGTTACGGGAGTGAAGAATACACTTTTGTATGGCAAAAAACTCTGCATGGGGGGTTGTGACCCCCTATCCCCTCCTTGGCTAAGCCACTGTACGCAAGTATCAGTTGTCACGTCATGAAAAACCGTCGTAGATGGCAAAATCCGAAGTTGTTCTGAGGGTTATACAAAATTTAAAATTTTGATACAGTTCGTATATTTGGTTTTAATACATTTCGGCCACCAAGGTGAGATGAAATATTACTAAATACGGCAAACCAGAATTTTCTTAATTATTGAATTTGACACTATTCAACTACAGTAGATTCCCTATAACACGTTAGATACGTTCCGTGTTATAAGAATACGTGTTGTATGGGTCCTGCGCTATACTCCACCTGGAGTTTGGACTGCGAGGTATAATCGCGGCAAAACTTATTTGCGCTCCATAAAAATACAATGATGTTTGGTGTTGCCATTCAAAAGGTATGTTAATTACAGGAGCTAAAGCGTCATAATATCAGAACATATGTCTCATTTTATCGGGCTGTACAAATCAATTTTAACGTGTTACACGAAAACGATCGTAATGTTTTCGTCGTGTTCTAAGAATTCGTGTTGTAGACCCATGTTACAAAGAGGTCAACTGTAATCTGTAAAAAATGAAAAATGAAATTTGTTATTTATTTAGTGTGAATTGACAGTGAGATAAACGTCAGTTTTATGTAACAAGTGTGATACTGCATTGAGAGTTCAATAAGGGTAATAAGCTTTTTCTCAGAAGTTACATCTCGGACGTTTTCATTTACAAAAGCGACATGATTTTCACCGGAGCAAGGTACATTTTTGACTTTTAAACGTAAATGATGCATCCATTGTTTCATGTAGGTTTTTTAATTTAGGTAAAATTTAATAAATTCGTGTGTAACATAACTGCGCTAATGCATTGTCCACGCTTTGAAAAATGCAAGATAAAATTGTTGTCAACATCATGTAATGTTATTTATGTGGTATATACTATATATTAATGCTATAAATTAAACCTCACATAGAGAATTATATGTTGTAGAAATCAGGCATTTTTCGAAAGTTCTGTCTGTAAATTTCTTTCTTTTTTGATCGCCAGTCACATTGACGTAGTTTTTGTGTCATGTTGCAATTGTCTAAAATTTGCACTCATGACGTCAACTTTTAGTCACGATTCAAGTATTTTTTTACGTTTTGAGATTCCGCATTACTGGGTTTAAATCGAATTATATATGTGTAAGGAAAATATGCGTTTCCCACCGTGCGGAGAACGGGTACGCAGCTAGTCTTATCTTATATATAATAAAATCCGAGAGTAAACATTGTATGTAGCTATGTAGGTAGGTTTGTGACCACCGATCTTCTTGCGCGCGTCTCCTGATCGCATTGCGTCGAGACGGTTGGTCGCAGACCTACCGAATTTTGCATAGGGCTTCACTAGGACAGATTCTAACACGCCTCGGAGCGATTTTTTCGAAATTCGAATTAGAAAATGTTTTATTTTATATTTTGTCCGATTTTTAGCGATTTTTCTCGCTTAATACGTAATAACGCCGGTAATTACACTCGCAAGAAAACGAAATTTACATCATCGGATAGAGGAGAAAATTTTCTTTTAAAAACTGTTTTTTCGGACTGTGTAACATAATTTGCAGATTTTTGGGAATTTTTCAAATAAAATTAAATTTGACGCTGTCTTTCGTAAAATACTTTTAAAACTGCTGCATCTTGAATTCTATCCGTCATAACTTTTTTATATTTAGTCAAATGACGGAGCATACATTTCGCCCTCTTTTAAAAGAAGAACGGAGGAAAAACATAAATAAGGAGATTTTTTACGAATTTTTATGTAAAGAAGGATTTTGAATTCAATAAAAGCTGTTTCAAGATTTCGGCATGATATCTTCCGCTATGGTTGTCTGGGAAACAGTAACAATGAATAAAATTGCCATTTGTAAAACATAAATAAAACGACTTTAAAATAACTGAGTTTCCAAATGTGAAATCTACGTCATTTTGATCTAACGAGATTAAAACCTCTTTCGAAACTCAATCAAAATAACGGGCTCACAAACAAAACATGCGCCACGCACGAAATTATTCCCTATTTTATATTACGTTGCCAGAAAAAGAATTGAATGCTGTTTTTTCAACGATGAATTAATTATCCAGCATTATTTTCGATATAATTTTTAAACGGGACACGTTTTCGAATCGCAGGAAATATTTACATGCTAAATACGCCAATCTGACAAGAATTATGCATAAAAATGTATGGAGAGCTGTTTTAATGGCAGCCAGAAAGTGAAATGATTATCGTTTATACTAATGCGTAAATTGCAAAGAATCACCAAAGAATAAAAAACTACATTAGTGGCAAATATCTAAACCGTTTCTTTAAATTAAACATTAAAGATGGAAAAACGAAAATATATTGGTATCAGTAAAGGATACTATAAGTAATAGTTATTAGATATGCTAGGGCAATATTGATCAAAGCACAATATACCGCGTTAATAAATATTTCGTGAAACTATTCGTTTCTTTTCATTTTTCAACAGCCATCTTACATCACAGCTAACTAAACATTAAATAATTCTACGTCGCGTTAATATATCCCGCTGTAATTTCAACAAAAAATTCTGTACCTGAACTTTTTTTTTTTTCTTGGCGATTCTGTTTTGTCACACGTAGTTATGATCACATTTTAGGAAAATGTTCTCTTCTTCCCTTGCGAAGAGCGGGTACACACAACTATTTAATTATAAAATAAAACGGTTCTTCACATCATGTAGTATCTAAGGTATTAATGGTATAACTTAAATCTAAAAAAGAGTATGATGTAGAAATGAGACATTTTGAAAGTTAGAAATTTTTAGGAACCGTCACGCTTTTCTTTTTCTGATTGCCAATGACACCGACATAGTTTTTTGTTTCATAATATTAACAATGTTCTCAGATCAATATTTATACTAACTTTACGAATAACTAATGAGTAACTTTACGCCAAGTCAAATCATTTTGTTTATTTTTACATTCCACATTACTGGAATCAATTCAAATTATACATGTAAGAAAAAGTTTTGTTCCCTACCGTGCGGAGAACGGGTACGCAGCTAGTATATAATAAAATCCGAGAGTTAAACATTGTATGTAGCTATGTAGGTAGGTAGGCAAGTTTGTGACCACCGATCTTTTTGCGCGCGTCTCTCGATCGCATTGCGCCGAGACGGTTGGTCGCAGACCCACCGAATTTTGCATATGGCTTCACTAGGACAGATCCTAACACGCCTCGGAGCGATTTCTTCGAAATTCGAATTAGAAAATGTTTTATTTTAACTTTTGTGCGATTTTAGCGATTTTTTTCGCTTAATACGTAATAACGCCGGTAATTACACTCGCAAGAAAACGAAATTTACATCATCGGAGAGAGGAGAAAATTTTCTTTTAAAAACTGTTTGTTCGGACTGTGTAACATAATTGGCAGATTTTTGGGAATTTTTCAAATAAAATTAAAAATTTTATTTGAAAAATTCTGATTTTATTTGAAAATTTTACTGAATTTTATTTGAAAAATTTGACTTTCGTAAAATATTTTTAAAATTGCTGCATCTTGAATTCTATCCGTCATAACTTTTTTATATTTTGTCAAATGACGGAGCATACATTTCGCCCTCTTTTAAAAGAAAAACCAGAGGAAAATATAAATTAGGAGATTTTTTACGAATTTTTAAGTAAAGAATTATTTTCATTTCAGTAGCAGCAGCTTAAAATTTTCGGTATGATATCTCGCGGTTTGGTTGTCTTGGAGACAGTAACAATGATTAAAATTGCCAGTTGAAAAAAAAATAAATAAAATTACTTTAAAATAACTGAGTTATCGCATGTGAAAAGTGCGTGGATTTTTATGTCATAAGTTTAAAACCTCTTTCGAAACTCAATCAGAATAACGGACTCACAAGCAAAACATCCGCCACGCATGAAATCCTAACTAATATTATAAACAAATCAGTTTATATAGTTTTAATATGGCAATAATAAAACAAAAAAATTAGGGGGTTCAGGGGGATCTCCCCCTGACGAGGCTCGAACAGCCGAGTTTTTATATTATTGGTAGGATTTGGAAATTTATGAAGTTTAAGAAACACATTTGGACTTTTCCTTCTAATGCTTTTTAATTTGGCGTAAAATCAACATAATTTCCATACCATTTCATGTTTTTCAAATGCATGTTTATCTGAATAGAATTTCAGCTTTATTTCAAAAGCGTAAATCATTTTGTGCGGGCGATAAAACGGTTTTTAATTAATAATTAGAAAAATTTCAACATTTTATTTAAAATTTCAACATTCTGAGCCTCAGGTGCACAGTCATGGGCTTCTATGCTCAAATTTTCAAAGCCCTGCTTTCTGTAGATTTGTCTGGAGAACATTCATTTTTATTATTATTGATAGATAGATTTGGCATAAAACTGGCATAATTTCCGTGGAATTTAATGTTTTTCAGATGCACGCACACGCTTCTTTATTGAAGCAATAGCATTCTTGTTAGCTCAAAACATGAATCATTTGATTGATACGGGCGAAACTGGCCAAGCATGGCAACGCAAAAACGATTTTTAATTAATAATTAAAAAAGTAATTAAAAATCTAAAATTCTAAGTAGACTATAACCTTCTCCAGGGTCCCATCTAATTCTAAATTCATCCTAATCGATTCAGCGGTTTAGGCGTGAAAGCGTCATAAACAAACAAACAAACTCACTTTCGCATCCTAACTAATATTACAAATGCGAAAGTGAGAAATCGATTCAGCGGTTTAGGCGTGAAAGTGTCATAAACAAACAAACAAACTCACTTTCGCATTTGTAATATTAGTTAGGATGCGAAAGTGAGTTTGTTTGTTTGTTTATGACGCTTTCACGCCTAAACCGCTGAATCGCTTAGGATGCATTTCGGTTTAGATATAGATGGGACCCTGGAGTTGGTTATAGGCTACTTAGAATTTTAGATTTTTAATTACTTTTTTAATTATTAATTAAAAACCGTTTTTACGTTGCCATGCTTGGCGAGTTTCGCCCGTTTCGTATTATTCATGTTTTGAGCTAACAAGAATGCTATTACTTCAATAAAGAAGCACGTGGATCTGAAAAACGTTAAATAATACGGAAATTATGCCAGTTTTATGCCAAATATATCTATCTCTAATAATAAAAATGAATGTTCTCCAGACAAATCTACAGAAAGCAGAGCTTTGAAAATTTGAGCATGCCTGGACCCATGACTTCGGTAAAGTGTACCTGAGGCTCGGAAATTTTAATTACTTTTCTAACTATTAATTAAAAACCGTTTTATCGCCCGCACAAAATGATTTATTCTTTTGAAATAAAGCAGAAATTCTATTTGCAAAATCACATGCATTTGAAAAACATAAATAAGTAAGGAAATTATGTTGATTTTACGCCAAATTAAAAAGCATAAATAAAGAAAAGTGTACTTACGTATTATCCCGGCGGTCCGCCAAGACGAGCGATTTTTTGCCGAGATAAATGCCGGGCACATGAAATTATTAATGGTTTTGAATACGATTGGCAACAGTTTGGCAACTCAATTGACGAAAAAACAGTTTGGCGGGAATGACCGCCGGGATAATAGGTAAGTACCAAGAAAAGTCCAGATGTGTTTCTTAAAGTTCGTAAATTTCCAAATCCTACCAATAATATAAATGTGTACGTTTATGTGTTTGGATGTTTTTGACTGAATCACACAAAAATGGTTGGGAAAATTTTTAATGAAGACAGCTTATGCCCTGGATTAACATACAGGCAACCTTTCAAGCATATAGCATAAATAATTCTTTTACAAAGACACTCAAAATAATGCTAATGCATTGCGCTCTATGGAAATTTTGTAGCAACTAAACAGATTTTAAAACTTTCTTCACTGATTGAAAGTCCTAGGCCTAAATGGTCCTAGGCCTATAGGGTCCTAGGCGTATATGGAGAATTCCTCTGTGTGGAATTTTCTAAGGTATCCTAGCCCGTATTTTCGCGAGGTTTTTGAAAAGAACACGGAAAACTGCGAGCGGATAGGTCGACAGGCGCGACCGGTGTTTGAACCTGGCACCTCCCGCCTTCCAGGTTTGAGAGCAGACCCTCTTAGACACTGGGGGGACCCTGAGTGTTATAGGCTACCTTTTATGCATATAACACAAACAGTTCTTTTACAGGGATACTCATAAAAATTACGTTACGCTCTATGTGTATCTCTGTAAGTACTGAACCGATTCCAAAACTTTTTTCACTGATAGTAAGCTACACTATTCTTGAGTATTATAGGCTAAAATTAATGCATGTAGCGCAAATAGTTCCTTTACAGGAACACTCAAAATAATTCTAATACATTACTCTCTATGGGTATCTCTGTAACTATAGAACCGATTCTAAAACTTTTTCGCTAATAGAAAGCTGCACTATTCCTGATTAACATAGGGTAAAATTCATGCATAAAGAACACTCAAAACAGTTCGCAAATACTGTCGTAACTGTCTCTATTCGCCAAATGCCTGAAAAAAATCTAGATTTGGTAATTTTACATACTCTGTTATTTAAAATGAAGCATACTACCATGCATTATACTTCATTTAAAATAAGTAAAAAGCAAATAATATTTAAATGCAGTTTCTTTAGTCGCAAACATATTTGTTATTCACACATGCTTCGTTTCTCTCGGGACCTAATTCTAAAGTTGACGCGGACGAAGTCGCGGGTAGCCGCTAGTAAATAAATAAAATCGGAATTTTCTTGCTACGTCACAGTATCTCTTCTTTCTGTGTATGACTGAAAAGAGTGTCATTTTTTTTTAATTATTCGGCTAGGCTGAAACTTTTATGCACTTTTGAAATTCGCATCATATGGATCAATAAAATACATGAAAAATATTTATAGTTTTAGTATGTACGCGAAAGCACATTTAGCTTTACTTTAGTTACAAAAGGATGAAGTAATAAATTCAGGCAATTTTTCACATAAGATTTACGAATAGTTTTGTATTAATAACTATGAATTAAGAATAATTAAATTATATACATATATTCCATGAAGGTGCTTGCGGGGATACGTATCGTTAGCCGATAAAAGTCGCCTGCTCTGTTTTCTAGCCAGAGCATGCGCACTGCCGATCTCGCAGACTTAAAGAAAATCCTTCTGAAGCTGGAGAAGAGGGACGGTATATCAAGTTACGCACTGTGTACGTAGCAGGAGAGCATTACGTTTTTAGTTAATTAGAATTATGTTTTTAAGTTAATTAATAATAAATATAACGGTTCTATTCTTTTAATGTATTTTAATTTACTAATTTGCATTCAGTTTAACGCTAACCGCAATTGAACTTCAGTGAAAATTCTTAATTAAAAATCAATTTCTTAATTAACCTTATGAAAATCTAATTACTTGTTCTATAGTTTTAATGCAATGTAATGTATTAATTTTATTTAAATGGAATTGTATCTGTTAGTTAAGAACTAAAATAATGATTAATCAATTTTTTTAATAAAAGTACTTAATAATTAATATAATTATTGGCGCATTAAGCGTGCAGTAATAAGGGGGGGGATCAGGGGCGGATCTAGAAATTAATCAAGGAGGGGGCGATTTTGTACCTGAAACAGAAGGGGGGTAGAATGCACATAAACATTTTATAATTAATTAATATAATCAATTATACTAATTAATGTAATTAATTATTGATAAAATCTATATATGAGCGATGATTAAAAAGGACAGGGAGTGGTACCCGCCATACACCCTTTAGAGAAAGGCTACTTAATTTTCATTCATAATAATTTTTAACAGATTTTTGGACTTTACCCATAAGGGGGCGATCGCCCCCACCGCCCTCCCCTTGGTTCCGCACCTGGCGTGCAGCAAGTGAAAAAATAATATATAATTACTAGTATATATACGTATATGGGTATATATATATATATATATATATGGGCGCCGGCAGCATAGGGCAAGGGGGGCACTTGCCCCCTTGGATTTTTGCATGCAGTGTTTTCCCTTGTTTTTTTGTTCTTTTCAACATGTTAACCATACGTTGAAGTAGTCTTTGCCCCCTTGGAGTAGTCTTTGCTACCCCCTGGAGTAGTCTTTGCCCCCCCCCCCTGGGAAATGTTCTGGTGGCGCCCATGTTTATATATATATGTTATATTGACGGTTTCTTGCAGCTTTTGTGTGTCATTCTAAAAATTAAGAAGGGCATATAATTATATAGGGGAGAGCAGGGGAGTAGCCAAGGGGGTGGGGTTAGGGGGGTTATAACCCCCCCATGAGGAATTTTTTGCCGTACAAAATGTATATTTTTCATTCCCTTATCACAAACACCTACACATATATATGAGTTGAAGTAGTCGTAACCCCCCTCCATGAAAAATTTCTGGCTACGCCACTGGGGGAGAGTGCATTTAAGTATCCCGGAAGTTATCTTACGTTTTTTCCCTGTTATTTAAAATTTGACTTATAACAATAAAACAAAGAACCAATAATTATATTAATTATTAAGTAATGATTAGTAATTATGAAGTAATTTAATGCAATGTAATGTATTAATTTTATTTAAATGGAATTGTATCTGTCAGTTATAACTAAAATAATGATTAATCAATGTTTTTAATTAAATTACTTAATAATTAATATAATTATTGGTTCTTTGTATTAATGTAATAAGTCAAATAATGAAATAACGGGAAAAAAACGTAAGATAGATTCCGGGATACTTAAATGCACTCTCCCTCAGTGGCGTAGCCAGAAATTTTTCATGGGGGGCGGTTTCGACTACTTCAACTCATATATATGTATAGGTGTTTGTGATAAGGGAGTGAAGAATATACATTTTGTACGGCAAAAAATTCCTCATGGGGGGGGGGGTTATGACTCCCTAACATGCTCTTGGCTACGCCCCTGCTCTCCCCTATATAATTATATTTCCATGGGGGGGGCAAAGACTACTCCAAGGGGGTAAAGACTACTTCAGCGTATGGTTACCATGTTGAAAAGAACAAAAAATCAAGGGAAAACACATCATACAAAAATCCAGGGGGGCAAATGCCCCTTCTTGCCCTATGCTGCCGGCGCCCATGTATATATATACCCATATACGTATATATACTAGTAATTATATATTATTTTTTCACTGGCTGCACGCCAGGTGCGGATCCAAGGGCAGGGCGGTGGGGGCGATCGCTCCCTCCAGGGCAAAGTCCAAAAATCTTTTAAAATATATTATGAATGAAAATTAAGTAGCCTTTCTCTAACGGGTGTATGGCGGGTACTACTCCCTGTCCTTTTTAATCACCTCTCATATATAGATTTTATCAATAATATAATTAATTACATTAATTAGTATAATTGATTATATTAATTAATTATAAAATGTTTATGTGCATTCTACCCACTCCTGTTTCAGGTACAAAATCGCCCCTCCTTGAGTAATTTCCAGATCCACCCCTGATCCACCCCCTTATTACTGCACGCCTAATGCGCCAATAATTATATTAATTATTAAGTAATTTAATTAAAAACATCGAATAATCATTATTTTAGTTGTTAACTGACAGATACAATTCCATTTAAATAAAATTAATACATTACATTGCATTAAAACTATAGAGCAAGTAATTAGATTATCGTAAGGTCAATTAAGAAATTGATTTTTAATTAAGAATTTTCACTGAAGTTCAATTGCGGTTAGCGTTAAACTGAATGCAAATTAGTATATTAAAATACATTAAAAGAATACAACCGTTATATTTATTATTAATTAACTTAAAAACATAATTCTAATTAACTAAAAACGTAATGCTCTCCTGCTGCGTACACAGCGCGTAACTTGATATACCGTCCTTCTTCTCCAGCTTCAGAAGGATTTTCTTTAAGTCTGCGAGATCGGCAGTGCGCATGCTCTGGCTAGAAAACAGAGCAGGCGACTTTTATCGGCTAACGATACGTTGCTGACGTGGCAACATGGACGTATACAAATTAGTATATATCTCTCCTCCAAGCGTGGCAACGAAGATTATTTTCTCTTTTTCTTTCGCTGGTTGCCAAGACGATAGTTTGAAATAAAAATAACTTTTCTATTCTAAACAAACTTATGTACATGAAAGGTGTAATATATCTAATTACTAAAATATTTATTTGTCTGTGTACTGGATATCAAGATCCATTTACTTTGTTTCTTTGCAAAATTAATTTTTACTATTACATATCGATGACGTGTATTTTTTAATCCGCCCCAAACTTATTTGAGCGTCTCTTTTAGGAAGATTGCATCAAGTGTGTTTTCAAACGCTCAATAGATGGTGCTACCGTGCAAAACGCGTTTAATATAGGAACGGATTTAGATCACTAAATTGTCTCGCAGTAGAAATTTCAAAGTTCTTTCATAGCAAACGAGATTGACTAAAACGGAAACAAGCTCTGAGAAAAAGTAGCTAATCTTGTGTGCTGTTTTATCAGCCCAAGAAAATTACAAAATACTTGCTCTAATTCTAAAAAGTGTATTATAAATAAAAGTACATATTAACATTAATTTTTTTTATTGCACGTGAGTTTAGCCGGTTTTATATTTCTAGGCGTGCTAGTGCCGAAAACTAAATCATAGTTCTTCTTCCTTGACATTTCAGCAAGCGCAAGGTTTTCGGTGTTTGTTCCAAGAAAGGGCGTGGAAGCAACGGCTTTGAAGAGCAGTTCTTGGAAAATTTCTCCCTCCTTTTTTTTTCTTTTTGTTAAAACTTTTAGTTTAGTTTCCCGGCATCAACTATCTTTATATTTTCTGAAGGTATAAAAATGTGTTTATCACCGATTTAAGAAAATTCCTGCTCAATCCAGACAGGGCGCGAAAACGGAATTGTCCAAAAAACAGCAGAAAATGGTAATTTAAAAGTTAATATGAAGAAGTAAATGTAGAGAACTGTGATAGAAAAAAAGAGCGCCAGACAATATAAACAATGTACAATAGAAATAAGTAAATTATTGAGAAAATCTCATACTGTTGAGCTAGAGATAGATGACAGCTGTCAGAATAAGTCGATGAATACACAAAACCTCTGATTAGGAGTTTTATAGAATAATCAGTTATTTTCAATATATTTAGTACAGTTAATTATTGTCGCAATTTGTAAACATTTTTTTTTAATGTAGGAGGACCGGGAACTTTTGAAACGTCCCCTTTTCACACATACAGAAATAGGCGAAAAAAACTCATTTAAGAACACGCGTAAACGGTGATAAAAATGAAGCCACGTACATATATAAGAGCACAAAATTAGAAAAGTGTCCTGGACACCAAAATGATGTAGGCAGGTCTTGGGAAGGACCACTTAGATCACATGTCTGACTTAGAGCTGATTTAGTTTCAGAAGTTAGTTAAAGTGCATATAGTGTAGTAATGTACAATGTTTGCTGCAAACAGTGGAGCAGGGAAGGGGGGGTCTAGGGGGTCCGGACCCCCCCTATGAGCTAAGGGGCCGCTATGAGCAGGGTCCGTTTATCTACAGGGAGAGTGGGGCCCATGGGCCACCAATTTAAGGGGCCCATTTTTTTCTCTAAAAAGGGTCCATTTTTTCTCTTTCTCTTCTTTCTTTTCCAAATTTATTCTCTAAAAAGTGTCTTTTCTTTTAAAAAAATCTTTTTAAACTTTGTATCCGTAGTTGGCTTGAAAAGGAAGACGCAAGATAAAATCATTAAAGGCTTCCAGCAAGCACCGTCATAGAGACTCCTTAGGCAATAAATCTCCAGTCGTGTCTCTGATAGGGAATTTGTGGGGCTAGGATGGACGAATCGGAGAATGTAAAGGGGAGTAATTCGCACCCTTGTAGTGCAAAGGAAAGGAATATCCTCACTAAGAATCTATTCACGCTACAATTAGCTGATAACAAAATTGTCATGACGGAAAGAGGAAAATATATTTCCTATATTGTAGTATTCAAGCACACCATTCTTCTTTTCTTGAGATAAACAAGCCACAGTATTCAAATAGTGAATATACACCACACACACACACACATACACACAACAAACAATAAAAAAGAGGATCTGCTGGGAGCTTAGATGTGGTATAACGAAATTTCGAATGGTTCAGTGAATTCACTTAAGTTGGATGCCTTTAATTTGTAAGCAGAAGTTTTGGGTTCTTTGTTTCTTACGATCATGAATTCGTCCACTTTAAAAAGAAAGAAAACACAAAGTGAAATGTTTTTATCTTTCTTCGAGAAGAAAAATTAAGGCCGATGATGGTGATCGTGCAGCATCAAGGACTGCTGATAGTATGGACGGGCTCGGACCCGGTGAAAAATCTGTTGCACCGAAAGAAACCTTTGAGGGTGCTGAATCTCAAGCTCATCCTCTTGATATTGGGCTCTACATTAACAAAGAGGTAAACTTTACTTGATTAAATTTCAAAATAACTTTACACAACAGAGGAGGTGGAATCACACAGACGTAGTTCATAATTTATTATCAGTAAAAATCTTACTATCTAAAGATCTTTCAAGTATAATCTATCAGATGGTTGAAGTGTTTTTATTTATAATTAGCCAAGAATTTTCTAAACATAGACAATCGTGCTTGCATGTATACATGATGTAATGATCCAACTTATAAAGATGATTTAAAACTATATCATAAGCTTATTATTACTGGCAACTACAATGTAGTCAATGATAACAAATACATTACCTTTTTTTGAATTCCAGTTTGTGTCAAATATTGTTACTTTTTAAACACATATTATGCTAAAATATATGAAGAGCTGTTTATTTATTTTATTATTTTCTTAGGTAATGGAGGATCGAGATAATATAATAAATAAGGATTTTGAGACTTTACACAATCGACTCACAAGACGAGATTCACACAATTTTTTTTTTCTTTCATTGTTTTTTAAATAAATCATACATGATGAATCAATAAGTTCATAATTAGCCTATTGAAAATTTTCTTCCTGTCAATTGAAGAATCAATTATTGCATTTATTTTTTTACAAAACTTGAAATAGTGAACACATGTTTTGTAACTGCAGCAGATATATTAATAAGTAAAAGTTTTTTTTAAGTAATTTCAGTTTTTTCTGAGTAAAAATTTTTAAACATTAAAGTTTTAAAGAATTTTAATATGAAAATTAAAATTGCGTGAATAATGTGATAAAATATTACTTTTACAAGAGATACCATTATTTAAATAATCTTTAATTGTTGTCATGGAGAATAATTTTTGAATTTACAGTTATTCTTTTATTAACCCTAGTAGCACAATTAGTCCAAAAGACGTTTAAAACACGTTTTTTGACGTCAAAAAGCGTATTTAAAACGTAATTTGAACGTTTTTTGAACTAGTTGTGCTACTAGGGAATTCTATTTTAAAGTGCGATAGCTAGAATAAACTACTTGAAAAACATAAGACTACTTGTTTATTATCTTCCTTTTTAAAGACCACCTTCTCTTCAAAACAGTCCCCGTTTTAAATCGCCTTTATCTTCTTTATCTCTCCCCCCCCCCCGAAAAAAAGAGCTTTATTTAGTACATGAATTTAAACGTTCGGTGTAATAAATCTTTCAAAATATGACTGTATAGTTTGGCAAGGCGGAGTGTCCAGGCTGAGTAATTTTTTATTTTTTACCAACTATGCGAAAAACGATATTTCGCCAAGTATCGAATACATATGGAAAGCTGCTCTTTTGGCTCTTTGCGGCATATTGTGTGAATTTCCTGGAAAAGGTAGACTACATTTTTGAAATCAGGTTTGAGGTAAACAATGTACCATAAACATGGGAGAATTTCTCACGGGTGTACTGAGCCCGTTTAAAATATTTCAGGGAAATATTTCAGCCACAGCTCCCCTACTTTCTACGTCCCTGAATAGACCTACAATCTATGTATGTGAGCTGATGTATAATTTTGTGAATTAGTTTCTTCAATAATGAATTTCTTCAATTGACATGTTTCATGTTTGTATGATAATTGTATATAAATAATATTTTACAATTTCTACTTAATTAAAATTTGAACGGCATTTATTAATTTTTCTTTTCAGTATTATTCTTTGGATATATTTTGTATAAGAGTCCACTATATGCGGAGTTTGTGTGTATTTATTAGAGCTATGCTTTATTAAAAAGGTTTTTAAAAGAGGAGAGATATTTTTTAATGAATAGAATAAATATGAACATAGGACTAGAATTAGAACACCTGAATGTATTTTATTTAGTGCTAAGAAACAAAGAACTCCACCATCTCGAAAAGCGGTCGTTAACGATTAGAGGCTTACAGTTTTCCGTTAGTTCTTTCGTTTTTCTTATAAGAATGTATAAAAACTTATAACTAGCAATTTTATTACTATAATTGCATTTTTATAATAGCAAATGTTATTTGATTGATTTACATTACACCGAAGAATTGAAATTTCTGCAAGACAAAAGTCTAACAGCTAACATTAAATTTATGCAAAAGTGTCGGGGGGGGATATCAATCCCTATATCCCCCTGGCTATACGCTGGCTTGCCAAAAGGGGGAGGCGGAGAATATAGGTATTCCCACTGATTATGCTCTTTCTGGGTGCCTGAGGGTAAAATTTCAAATGTTTTCAGTAAAGGTAAAATTCGTGAAACATTTCTTCCGGGGAAGAAAAAGATGAGTGCTGAGTTACTGTCTGAGACGACCAGTCCTCCCCCCCCCCTCTACAAAAACTTATATGGGTGTCATTTACGGGGGCCCTGTGAACAGCAACATGATCATTTTAGGGGGTGTCTGATCCCCCCCTCACGAGTCCGAGTAATTTGGACCCCCCCTAAAAAAATTTCTGGCTGCGCTACTGGCTGCAAAAACAATGTGCTGATATTAAAAATTTAGCATGCCTCTTCAAAATCAGTACTGTGTACCTTGTAATACTTATATCAGACACATATTCAGTTATAAATATGTCATAACATATTCAGTTATTATAAAAATGTCTGAAAAAAAAAATGGTGAGAGAGAGACAAAGAGAGAACGTAAACAGGTAGGATAGATTTTTCTTAAGTTTACCAAAATATATCGCAAAACTGTTACCAAAATATATCGCAAAACTGTTACCAAAATATATGGCAGCCAAGAAATTTTCCAAAAGTTTTGTAACTGGCTTTCAGTGCTTATCGCTTGCAAGAGTAATGGTTTTCACAGCATTTCAGGATACAACATAAATATGGTTTCAAAGCATTTCGTATAAGTTTAGTTTGTTTTTAAATCTAATACTTATGATAGTACAAACTCATATAGTAAAAACTGATAATTACAGACTTTTACTTTGAGGTAATAAAAACGTTATTTAATTAAAAACAAAAAGTTTTGTAATGTCTTTGTATCACACAATTTCATAATTTTCGAAATATTTTAAGGATAAGAATGAAGTATAGAGGGTCAGGGGAAATAAATTGTTTTCCCTACTAGCAATTTTGCTCGGGCTACCACCGGCCACGCAGCCAGCCGATGACGGCCCGAGCAAAATTGCTAGTAGGGTTTAAGCATCAGTGTAAGTGCAGTGAAAACTCCGTAAATTTGTTCCCTCAAAAAGTGACCAACTTGGGAAGTTCCAATGTACTTAAATTTCACAAATTGGCAGAATTTAAAGCCACTTATGTTTTTTTTCTTTTTCACGAACAGACCTCATTATTGCACTTTGAAAATATTGTCAAAATTCACGTGATTTTGTTAAAATTTCTCTTGAAAACTCTTAATTAATAATTTTTTAAATACATTTTTTTGCAGGACAGTGAAATATGTTCTGCATTCGACATGTTTGTGCAGTACCGTGTATCGTACAATTCAATGTAAGGAGGCACATGGATGAGGTGTAATTGATCACATCAAAGTTTATCTGCTAATACCTGTGGGAGGTGTCACCTGTCACAGGTGAGTACTTGACAATCGCCTTTAGTTAGTGGTTCCCATAGACAGGTTTCTGTCCAATCACGTACATTCAGTGTTGCCACTTTTTTTGAAAGAGGTTAGAAGTTAAATCTCTTTAGTCTCTATCTTCACGTGGATACATGTAAAATGTTCCACCATCTTGTCTATAACCATCGTTGTATAAGAGCAACTTCTGTCTCAAAGGGTTAAATTTATACCTACATATTTATTTATTAAGTTACAAACAGATATAGGTGTTTTGGGTATGCGTATTATATATGCGTACTCCTGCCTTACATTTTTTTATTTCACGCCCCCCCCCCCCGCTGCTCATCTAAAAAAATAACTGC
This sequence comes from Cheiracanthium punctorium, assembly GCA_038373885.1. Lineage (NCBI taxonomy): Eukaryota > Metazoa > Arthropoda > Arachnida > Araneae > Cheiracanthiidae > Cheiracanthium > Cheiracanthium punctorium. Next base: position 3,884 of record JAWZYV010007552.1, on the reverse strand, counting down.
TTCATTATTGTGCGTTTTTTCCCGACTTCCTATGGTTACATATTTACATTTTAATAAAATTTAAACTTTCAATTCATTAGTACTCATTTAATATTGATTTACTGTCATATGGAAGATAAGAGATGGTACTCAAAAGTGTAGGGTACTATTTCGAAACGACTTGCCTTTTATTTTATTGTATTGCAGTATGATCAGCGACCCTTGTTCTTGTTTAGTAAAACAATATAGTTAATTTGATATATTGGTAATTGTATAGTACCTTTTTTTTCTGAAGAAGTATATGTGCTTGGAAAAATGGAGGAGGATACCTTAGTCCGTTCTTATAATGGCTGAACTCTACTAGTACATAACCGATAACATTTATGCAAAACAGATCATACAGTACTTTTATGAATATTTCACAGTGCCATATTCTCTTTGGTCATTTGATAGTAAAATGAATGGATACATTGTATTGCATTGTGTATTTAAGGCAAACACTACACTTGGGATAATCTGTCTAAGGGATGTCTCAGGCGGCAAACTTTCTAAGGGGTTCAAACGCTTATTCACGTGACATCTAGAGAAAACCGACCAAAGCTCCAGATCGACAGCCGCACGGTAGGTCAGAATCCTTTAATGACTGGTGACAATACTGATGATACTGAATTCTGAGAACCAATTTTTGATGTTTTAAATGTATGAATAGAACCAATGAAATGCTAATTACTTAAATATAAGTGCTGCAAAATATATAAAATAACGTCATTGTTTATTTAGTATTTTGCTTAATATTCTTTAAATATGACAATTTATCTATAAGAATACTTAATCATTTTACCATTTCGCGCCATAGGACAAAGTGCTCATAAAACTTAAAAAAGAAAAATGTTATGAGAATGTGTTGTATTAGGGGAAACATTTTTAAAATTTACTTAAATGTGTGCAACTGTACTTGTAACTAGCGCAATGCAAAGTGAAAATTTAAAATCTTAAATGTACTATGCTTATAACTATTTAAAATTAAAAATCATTCATTTTATGACCTGAGAGTTTTTACTTTCCGAACATGTACCATATAAGGAAAGTATTCTAATCCTGAAAAAATCTGGAGTGACTCCACTTAATTTTCCGAACACTTATGATTAAGATCATTACCAAGCATTTAAATAAATTTTAATTGATGAATAATTCAAACATACATACCAAATGGAAGCTCAATCGAATGCACCGTTTAAACGCTAAGCGCGCTTTCAAGAATTTCTCCCCATAGGCCATAATGTAAAAGAAATCTTTGTCGTAGCCCTGTAGAAAAACTAAGTCCTATACACACCAAAATCAATACCGGTCTTACGATAGTGGTTTATAACATGTATCCCAATTTGAGCTCAATCGAATGTACCGTTTAAACGCTAGCGCACTTTCAAGAATTTCCTCCCATAATGTAAATGAAATCTTTGTCGCAGTCCTGTAGAAAAACTAAAAGTCCTATACACGCCAAAATCAATACCGGTCTTGCGACGGTGGTTTATAACATATACACCGAATTCGAGCTCAATCGAATACCCCGTTCAGGAGCTATCGTGTTCTCTCACATACACACAAACAGGGCGTCGGCAGCATAGGGCAAGGGGGGTAAATGCCCCCCTGGATTTTTGTATGCAGTGTTTTCCCCTGCTTTTTGCTCTTTCCAACATGGTAACCATACGTTGAAGTAGTCTTTACCCCCCCCCCTTGAGTAGTCTTTGCTTCCCCCTGGAGTAGTCTTTGCCCCCCCTGGGAAATATTCTGCCGGCGCCCACACACACACACACATCTCGTAAAAATAGCATAAATGAATTCAGAAGACCTCGAAACGTGTAAATACACCAAAATCTCGAATTCGATTTTTTTCATGATTACAATACTTTCCTTACATGGTACACCCTCCAAAAAAGGTATTCGAGCAAGAGAGAAATTTCCTATATTAGATTTACGAATAATAATTGAGTTTTTGAAAAATGCACAACTTTACGGAAATACGAAATGTCGCATTTATACATAGCCTAATTCATATTCTATGATAAATAATTTTTAATATACGAAACCAACGTAGGAAATTTCTCTCTTGCTCGAATACTTTTTTTGGAGGGGTACATGTTCGGAAAGAAAAAATTCGACTTCGAGATTTTGGTGACACGTTTTGAGGTCTTCTGAATTCATTTATGCTATTTTTACGAGGTGTATGTATGTATGTGTGTGTGTATGTGAGTGAACACGATAGCTCCTAAACGGGGCGTTGGATTGAGCTCTAATTGGGTATATATGTTGCAAACCACCGTCGCAAGACCGGTATTGAGTTTGGTACGCATAGGACTTACAGTTTTTCTACAGGGCTACGACGAAGATTTCTTTTACATTATGGCCTATGGAGGGAAATTCTTGAAAGTGCGCTAGCGTTTAAACGGCGCATTCCATTGAGCTTCAATTTGGTATATATGTTTGAATTATTCATCGATTAAAATTTATAAAAATGCTTGGTAATGATCTTAATCGTAAGTGTTTGGAAAGTCGAGTGGAGTCACTCCAGATTTTTTTATATTGTTAAACCTGACACTAGTTTGTTCAAAAAAATAAGTGCAAAAATATAATCTGCTTAGCACACAAAAGGTCACTGTGAAAATTATATTTGAGCTATGTTACAGCACTCCAAAAACATTTATACATGGACATGGTTACAAAAAATTAAATTAAATACCTATTAATAAATAAACTAATTTATATTGCCTTCATTTTAGAATTTCTCTTTCCAATGTTTCGCGTAAAGAAGGGGGGGGGGAATAATAAATAAAATAAAAGAATTATTCTTCGAAAAGCTAAACCTGTTTAATTGCATGATTGGTTTAAAAAGTTGAATATATGGAGCAGAATATAATATTTCTGTGTTTTTTATTGACTTTATTATATTTATGTTACTTTCGTGCAGGGCTTTATTATCGAATGGGCAAATAGGGACTTTGCCCAGGGCCCCAATTTCAAATGTTGTTCTGAAATATTCTTTTTTATATCAAAATTTTATGTAAAGTAAAACAAATTTCATAGATGGGGCTCCCAAATCCATCAATGCCCCAGGCCCCTGATGCTCATAATCGGGCCCTGCTTTCGTGAGATACTACATCTTTAGAATTGTATTTGTTTGCCTCATTAAATTTATTTTAAGAAAACGAACACGACGTGAGGAGCCCTCATCCCTTATGTAAAAGTTAATTAAATTTTATTAAACCAAAGCTTTATATATATTGCAAACTTGAAGTATGTTTAAAAAAATAATAGTTTACATAAAAATATATGTAAAATTCATTAAAAAAATAATAAGCAAAGTTAACAAGCGAGGATTATTTCCGATGAATTTAATGATCGTTAAAATTGGAATTGTATAAAAATTTGCAAAATTGTTTGTTTCATTTGATAATTTTACATACGTATAAAATAACGTCATGAATACATTAAATATGTATAAAAGAATTTTCATGCAATTCTATTTCCAGTCGTCAAACCTTTCGGAAACTTACGATTGCCTTTATTGTAAAGCTTACACTGAATTTCATTAACGGGAATTTAAATTTTTGTAGTTTTATACCTCATATTAAAAGCTTACTCATTTCAGACCAAAGCTTAAATATAAATTTTAAAAATAGAAATTGCGGACGAAATTCGTTTTCTTTGGTCTAAGTAAACATACAATTTTAAATAAATTATTGGTGAATTATTAGTACGAACATTTAAATATAGATGGCAGCACTACAGAACGGGCCGAATAGCCTGTAAGCTATCCGCACCGGCCGGTCCGAATAGCCACTCTGGTACTGAGCCCGTTTAAAATATTTCAGGGAAATATTTCAGCCACAGCTCCCCTACTTTCTACG